>NW_021011484.1:5022240-5040273 GCF_003987935.1 Bombyx mandarina
TAAATTAGATAAAGTTTAAACAAAAGGATTTTATTATCATAGACATGAATACAAAAAAGTTAAATTAGATAAAGTTTAAACAAAAGGATTTTATTATCATAGACATGAATACAAAACAGATGGCGCGTAACGGAAAAAAGTGACGCGTAACCGAAAAATGTGACGGTAAATTTTTTTCCAACGCCGATAAGGAAGTTTCACTTCAAAAACGAAGCCTTGTAATAAATATATTTATATCAATCAAGATAGTTCTCGATAATAATAATTAAGTTAATGTAGACGTAAATAAATATATTTTTTAAAAGAAATCCTGTTTAAAGAGTATATATATATTTTTTTTTATCGCTTAGCTCCTTTTATAAAATAAGAATATAAATTAAAATAAGACATGACTTAAAGGTCTTAGCTACCAGGTTATAAAATCCCATATTAAAAAAAAGGTAGGTAAGTGGATAAAAATCAGCATTGCCAACTGTACGAGGTTCCTCGTTCCTCGTACAATTACGAGATTTCTGGTCTTCCGTACGAGGTACGAGGACGTTATTAGCCTCATACAGTTATGTACGAGACTTTAGTTTATGAAACTAAAAAATCATTTTTATTGCTGGGAACATTTCTATCTACATGATTAAATTATTTATCTACATCTCACTCGAATAAATATGAATGAGCTCAAGCTCGTTATCCTGAAGGTTTAAATGAAATTTGTGAGTCAGATAAGTTTTGAGCCCATCTACTGAAAACTGAAGACTTTTGCGAGCTGGCTCATTTTGCCCTATCTACATTAATAAAGTTTTAATAAAGTCAATTTAATAAAAACAGACATACCAAACCGACTTCTGCGGGAACTGTGAACGGCACCCTTCTTGCTGCGGAGGGTACAAAAGGTCCAATACGTGTTAGAAACTGCGTTAATTTTGAACCATCGAAGGAGATGTATAGTCGTATGACTAAAGAAAAGTTATACGCCAGTGGAAAGTAAAAGGACGTCAGTAAGGAAGTTCCTGATATCATATTTGGAGATGATAAACTAAGCCTATAATAACATAATAATACCTGTTTTTTTTAATAGATTCTTCTTCTCAACCGTGTCACTCTTGACAGAGTGGTAGTGATCGTCATGTAGTGTTGGAAGGGGCAGACTTGATGCGTCTCACGATGTCTCGCCATCTCTGCCTGCTCGAGGCCATTCTACTGCACTCATTTAGGGTCCCTCCCACTACAGTTTTAATTTGGTCGGTCCACCGCATTGGTGGCCTCCTGCGCGGTCTTGTGCCATCAACGCTTCCCTGTACAACGAGGTGTTCTTTGGACCGGCCATCTCATCGCGAAACATGTCCGAAGAAATCCACTATTCGAGACTGTACTTTAACAAATAGACGCTGCTTGATGCCGAGTTCCTGAAGTATCGAGACATTTGTACGAAAGTCCGTCCACGAAACTCCAAGCATTCTTCTCCAGCACCACATTTCCAGAGCGTCTACATATATAGATATATTTTATTTGTAGCAAACTTGTAAAAGTACTTTCATTTTGTAAAATATCCTAATTTTATTGCCTTTTTCTTAGTTTTATTACAATATTTTATTTGTAGCAAACTTGTAAAAGTACTTTCATTTTGTAAAATATCCTAATTTTAATGCCTTTTCTTAGTTTTATTACATTTTACGCGCAATATGAATATACGAGATTCGAAAGCCAATTTAAGAGATTTTTATCTGCTTCTGTACGAGGAAAAATATTCAAAGGTTGGCAACCCTGATAAAAATAATCATATCTCATGGTATTCTAAGAACCTACGCAATTCTTTTGATTCGTTAAATCAAAACAATTGTGTTTATCAAAATACAAGCAGCTAATTGTTAAACGTCCGCTAATTGTCATATAAGATTACCTCCCAGTTAATGTTTCATCATACGATTTTACGTCATTATCCACTTTTTCCGATTGCTAATACGAGCGAATTGCGTAAAAATAACGCAGAGCCTATTAAATCGTGTTCGCGATTATTCTTTGCGCTATTTCACTCGTAAACTTAGTTTTATTGGCAAATGAATATGTTTGGTATTAGAGTAACTTTTCAGTTAATATTTGTTTATTATTTACTGGCCAAGAGCTCTTGGGGACTGTCTCCTGTAATACTTAGTGAGTATTAAATTGAAAAAGTTTCACTTTAAAATTGAAGAATGCCAAATGTAGTGTAAATACAAAAAACTGCTCACCTACTCTTAATTCTGGCGCTCTTATGGCTATTATTTCTCTTAGTAATAAAAAAATACGGGTATAACCTGTCAACTACTGCTAAAATGTTTTTAAATTACAGTGAATGCGTTCACCATCCACTTAATATAAGTGTTTACTAATGCCCATAAACACAAGAATTTCAGCTTGAGATTTGAGGTCGAGGTGTCAATTGCATTGTATAACAACTATCTAAACCTTTGAAACTGGAACAAATAATAACGCAGTGTATTTTGTTTGTGTTTTTTTCTTAGTAACATCTTGCTATGCTCTTATTCAAATACTGCTAGTAGAATATGATTCATGAAGCGAAATTCCTTTTCAATCGAAATGGATTCAGTTTTATTGCTAGAATAGACAAATGAAGCAATGTTTCATCCGATTGTAAGTGGCTATTGTCACTCATTATTGCAATGTCAGGGGAACCATCATGCAGCTGTATACCATTAAAGACTTGTATCAAACTTTTTTTGAAGAGCATGTCAAAACATTTCATTGCATTGTGATGGTAAGTCAATAAACCTGTCTCTGGAATGTCTCAAGGAATCATTTCTGATATTTATGGGCATTTAACATAAAATAAGCGTTGTCTTGGCAAGTCGTAGTAAAAAAATGTAAATAGTTATACTTTGGATTATATGTATTTTTATTAGATTAATTAAAGGCACATGTAACATGTTCCAGTTCCTGGTGATGGAGGTAATCAATTAGAAGCAAGACTTAACAGATCGTTAGTGGTCCACTACATTTGTAGTAAAACCTCAGCCGACTACTTTAATATATGGTTGAACCTTGAACTTCTCGTGCCTTATATTATTGACTGTTGGGTTGATAATCTAAGGTTGGAATATGACAATGTTACGAGAACAACTCACAACCCCGTTGGAGTTGAAGTCCGAGTTCCAGGCTGGGGTAACACAGAACCAGTTGAATGGTTGGATCCGTCTCATCAGTCATCTGGAGCATATTTCAATAGTATAGCAGATTCTCTAGTCAGCATTGGTTATGTTAGAAATGTATCCATCATAGGAGCTCCGTATGACTTCAGAAAAGCTCCAAGTAAGTAAGAATCATGCAATTCTTCTAGTTTTTTTTTTAACATCACATACTGCCTAAAACGAATAATGTAACTTAACCTACATCACCAAAAATGAATGAGAATAGAAAATGTCATAATTCATTCGCTCTTCTCTACATTATGTATTAAAATTGTGGCCTTACATATTGAACTCATGAAAATGTAAGTAGTTATGCTTAACACCTTAAATACCAAACTAAAAACCATGTNTTCTTCTAGTTTTTTTTTTAACATCACATACTGCCTAAAACGAATAATGTAACTTAACCTACATCACCAAAAATGAATGAGAATAGAAAATGTCATAATTCATTCGCTCTTCTCTACATTATGTATTAAAATTGTGGCCTTACATATTGAACTCATGAAAATGTAAGTAGTTATGCTTAACACCTTAAATACCAAACTAAAAACCATGTTTAGACCAATGGGCTATTAATAGCAGCTCCAAGCCTGCCACTTCATTGTTAATATGCTTTACGTTGTCATTAACGGGATGGCAACATTAACCGAAAGAGAAACAGCTAAGCTGCTGTGCACCGTTAAGTACTTTTCACACCATAAGCCTCGGGAAATACATGGAGGAAATACATGTTCATTTCCAGCATAACCGAATGTAGCAAAAAATATAAGGCTAAAGATGAACTTTGTTTCAGTCAATAGTAGTACAATCTTAAACGAGATATGATGAGATCACAAATTCCCTAGATCAGGGAAATTTTCCACAATATAGACTTTAATTTCCACCAATATGGCACTCAATTACTTGCATTTTTTTTTTTAAAAGGCTATTTAAAACACATTTTGTCTGTTGTTCATGACATCCTACATCTTACACATTGTGAATCCAAAAGCTCTATGTTGATGACTATGGCCACTTTTATTATAGTAAATAGATAAAGATGATAAATTCAAATTTATTTATTTATTTATTTGGGAAACAAACAGTACAATACAAACATATAATATTTTAAAAAAATATAGCTAAAACAATAACCAAATGTTTCCACAATCAAAATCACTATAAGTAGAAAGTGAACAAGAAGAGAAATTTAGAAATTTAAATTACAAAAAAACAAAAGCAACACAATATGCACATATTATTTTATACATCAACTTCCACTTTAATTCTATAATACTTATCAGGCTAAATCACCTTAAAAATATTTTAAAATAGCTTTTCTATATGCTACAAGTAACAAGCAAAAGATGTCAGCATTAGAGAACTTCGCATCATACAACCTACAAGATCTACGGACAAAAGAGTTAGAAGCATATTTCGTTCGAGCCGTGGACATGTGGAAGGTCTGTTTAGAACGCGCGGAAATACGAATACATTTAAATGAAATTTTGGAAAGAAGATAGCTAGAATCAATCTCGTTATTTATTATTTTATATAAAAACATTTGATCCCTCAGTAGGCGTAGGCGATCGACTAGAGAGACAAATTCTGTCGGTACTGGAGAGTTAAAGCGACGACAATGGTATAAAAGACGCTTAAAAAACTTTTTTTGGACTCTTTCTAGTCGCTGAATATAAATATTATATTGGGGATTCCATGTGACGGAGCCATATTCCAATATAGACCGTACAAAACTGTTGTACAACAGAATCAAAGTAGATGGTCTTTTAAAGTCTTTACCAAGTCTAAGTATGAAGCCTAACATTCGAAAAGCCTTACTTACTATTTCATTAACATGAACATCAAAAATCAAACTGGAATCCAAATAAATACCCAAATCACGAACAACTGTGGTGCGTACCAAAGTTTGACCATTAATGTCGAGTTTACATTACGAAATTAGTGTTATGCATGTTGAGCTCAGTTTCACGAAAGTAGTTTCGATATATGCGAAAGTAATTTCGTTAAATAATTAGTGTCGCGAAATTCACAGTATCGCAGTAACCATGGCGCCGTCAGCATCAAAGCTATAATTTGCTATATTCTATGTAGCTAAAGAAATGCTTATATACCTATAAACTTAAAAAAAGACTTTCAAGAAAAAAAAAAGTTGGTAGATTCGAGGATGGTCAACAAGAAGGCATTTTGGTGCAATGAAGTTAGTCTCTGAATAAGCAGATGAAGATCCTGAGAGATATAAAAACTATTTTCGAATGAGTGAAGATAATTTTGATTTTTTACTGTAGGTGTTTCGGGACCCTTGTCATTGATATTCATTAATAAGATCTATATTTTTTTCACGTACTCCATCATTAGTTTGCCATTTTCAACGCTTGAAGCGTGTCCGAACTAACAATACACACGTCCGCACAGCGCAGGCCGTTTCGCGACATTAGTTTCACGTCGCGTCTACACTATGAAATTACAGTCAAAATCTGTTATAACGACACCGAAGGGACTGCTCATATTCAGTCGTAAAAACCGATAGTCGTAACAACCGGTGATGTTTAATGTGTATCGTGCAAGTACAAACAAATCGATAGGGAATTATTGGAAAAATATATTTATTCAACTATGTGCATTTTGTTTATTACACATAAGTACAATGCATATTATTTTTCTGTGAGCATAAAATCTGTAATTTTGGTCTGTTTGGAGCACTTCTGCTGTGCATAGATATTTTGTAATTCACGTTGGATTTTAATTAACGTATCGTCATAATTGCTGTGGATTTGGAACTGTTCATTAAAAAGAACAATATTTCTTAATACACTAACAGCATTGATACCATCATTCAAAGTTGGCACAGTAAATTGTTCTTCAGTCTTCCTGTTAGTCATCTTCGTCTTGAACATCTCGTACAATAACTTCCGTAGTTCGTGCACAACTGTACTCTCTACTACATGCACATGTTTTGTTTCTAAGAAAAAAAACCCTACACTAAACGAAATCCTATTGTTTTCTTTCCTGATTTTAATAGTCATTGAAGACAAATGTGGGTACCTATTCAAATTGTTTACAATACAGCTTAGCCGGTCGTTCTAACAGATCTAGTTCTCCGAAATATTAGTTAAATGTGGTCGTTTTATGAGGTATGTCGTTATTAGCAATGTCGTAGAAAGCAATATTTTTAATAAGGCGGTCATATGGCATTCAGCCGGGACCTTTGTTCTAGGTTATTATAACCGGCATGTTGTTCTAAACGATGTCGCAGTAAACGGTTTTGACTGTAGTTGCATGACACTAATTTCATCAAAAAATCGCGCAGGGCACGAAACTAAATTGCATGCATGAAATTAATGCATGCATTACGAAAGTATTTAAATTACACGTGAAACTGTTGGTAAAACTAATGTCACGAAATTAATTTCACGCCACTAATTTCGTAATGTAAATTCGGCTTAATAGAATAGTCATACAAGATATTCGATCTTCCACGTGAGAATGTTATAATAGTACACTTGTTAGTATTCACTGTAAGTTATTTTGACAGTAAACAAATAAGTTGTTAAAAAATACAATTAAAACAAACAAAAAAAATGAAAAATGAAAAGGCCAGGAGTGAACGCCTCATTCCCACGTAGTGCCATCTAGAAAATAATCCTTAACTTTTTAATATGCCTTGTTGCACAAACGTTCCTTGACAGTTTTCTTAAATCTATGAACAGGTAGTAATTGAACGTTTAGTGGGATCTTGTTGAAAAGTTGTACACCCAGTCCCCTAAAAGATTGCTTATTTTCTTAATTCGAGCCGCCGGCAACGCAAGCCTATGTTTGTTCCTAGTCTTCACATTGTGCAAATCGCAGACTCTGGGGAATTCTTTAATGTTTTTACGCACGTACAATAAATTTTCAAAAATGTATTGGGATGCTAAAGTTAGAATTTTGATTTCCTTAAACTTGTCCCTCGAGGATTCCCTCGGGTGCATATTATAAATAGTACGAATAGCCCTCTTCTGCAGGATGAAAATCGTTTCGACATCGGCAGCATTGCCCCATAGCAAAATTCCATAGGACATAACACTATGAAAATAACTAAAATAAACCAGACGTGCCGTATCTTCATTAGTAGGTATACGTTCGTTTTTTTTTACCGATACGATAAAATAACTAATACAGCGTTTTAATTATTGGCAGATGAAAACCAAGAATTCTTCATAAAGTTTAAAAGCTTAGTAGAAGACACTTATAACAAGAACAATAAGACATCAGTTACCTTAATAGTGCATAGTATGGGAGGCAGAATGGCATTACATTTCCTTCAGCTCCAAACTCAAAAATGGAAGGATCAGTACATAAGAAGGATGATTTCTCTTTCCACACCCTGGGCAGGGTCCATGAAGGCTGTTAAAGTATTTGCTATTGGTAGGTGGATCTTCTAAATATAGATATTTATTTAATGAAATTGAACTTATCTGCCAATATTTATTGAATATGCCATTTATACAGGCATGTCCACATGTAAACCTTAATAAGAGTACTATCATAGCTATCCTTCGAATAATACAAATTAGACAAGAAAGAATATTCAACAAATTTTTTTTTTACTAAAATTGGTGGACTAGCTCACAGCCCACTTGGTGTTAAGTGGTTACTGGAGCTGATAGACATCTACAACGTTAATGCCGCCACCCACCTTAAGATATAAGTTCTAAGGTCTCAAGTATAGTTACAACGGCTGCCCCACCCTTCAAACCGAAACGCATTAATGCTTCACGGCAGAAATAGGCAGGGTGGTGGTACCTACCCGCGCGGACTCACAAGAGGCCCTACCATCAATAATTACGCAAATTATAATTTTGCGGGTTTAATTTTTATTACACGATGTCATTCCTTAACCGTGGAAGTCAAGCGTGAACATTTGTTGAGTACGTATTTCATTAGACAAATTGGTACCCGCCTGAGATTCGAACACCGGTGCATCGCTCAACGCGAATACATCGGACGTCTTATCCGTTAGGCCACGACGCCTTATGTCATACTTATGTCATTATGAGAAATAATCCATGTAGTAGTTTCGAGAACCGAAATGTTTCAGTTTGCTTCCATATTATAGTTGTACTTAGCTACCTACACAAGCCCCTGTCAGGGACTCAGTACAGAATTGATATGCAGGAGATGATCTCGGCTCAAGGATGTTGTTCGAGAGCACAATGAGGACCCAGCAGATAACGTGTCCCTCGCTGGCCTGGCTGCTACCCTCACCCTTGTTCTGGAAGCCTAATGAAGTTCTGGTGCAAACTGACAAATATAATTACACGATAAACGACTTTCAAAAGTTGTTCAAGTGAGTACTTTTGTTATTTCTGACCATGATTCTGGCCAAGAGACCTTTTTAGAGCCTACTGACTTGATGTGCCACTAATTATTTTAGACTTTGCAGTCTTAGTTCTATTAGAACAGTATTTGATCAAATTATTACAATGAATAGTATAATTCTTTCTAGAAATGCAGCACCATTGTAGATTCTTGTATGACAACCCGTCAACCATACTATAATTTATAAACTAAACCTATATGCATTTCAAATATGTAATTTCTAAACAAAGTTTATGGATATCAAAATATATGTTCTAGTTAACTGTTGTATTATTAATTTAAATTAATCTTTATATTAATTATTGTTTTATTTAAGTGACATGGAGTTACCCAACGCTTGGGAGATGAAAAAGGACACTGAGAAATACACAAAGGACTTCAGCGCTCCCGGCGTCGAACTGCACTGCGTGTACGGGTACAACGTCGCCACTGTGGAGCGGTGCGTACTGCTTACTGCTTACTAGTTGTACACGCTAGTGCATTTGTAATGTTGTGCTATAATTTAGTTAATGATACATATATCCGGGGTGCAAGTTCTAAAGCCTAGTTGTTTGATGATATTTTTATTGCTTAGAATGGGTGGACGAGCTCACAGCCCACTTGATGTTAAGTGGTTACTGGAGCCCATAGACATGTACAACGTGAATGCGCCCCTCACCTTGAGATATAAAGTTCTAAGGTTTCAGTATAGTTACAATGGCTGGCCCACCCTTCAAACCGAAACGCATTACTGCTTCACGGCAGAAATGGGTAGGGTGGTAGTACCTACCCGTGCGGACTCACAAGAGGTCCAACCACCATCTTTATAAATATACATATTCTAACTGGTATACAGGGTGGTGGTACATCAGGTTCACAATACGTTACTTTAAGTGATTTAAATTATATAAGTACGTTAAGCATTTAAAATAAACAGTAGTGCCGAAAAAAATTAATGAAAGTGTCAGCAGAATTTGAACAGAAAAATTTGTTCAAAATATGCAGGCATGCAGTATGCAATCTTAAGAGTACTTTATACTGAGTAATTAACAAAAAGGGTGATGTAATGTCAATCGCAGGTTGGTATACAAGGCTGGCACGTGGCTGGACGGCCACCCCGCGCTGGACACGGGCGACGGCGACGGCACCGTCAACCTGCGGTCCCTGGGCGCCTGCGAGCACTGGCGGAAGCGCCGCGGACGCACCACGCTCAACGGAGGCAAGCCCGTCAAGTCACTGCCACTCAGCAACGCAGAACACCTCAAGATCCTCCACGACAAACGCGTCATCGACTACATCACCACTGTCATGAGCAACTAGATCTTAGAGAAGTTCAACTTCTCTAAGTGCGATAGGTCATTCTAATGTCATCTCGTTTCTATAGTGTAACTACTGCCAAGAAGTTTCACTTCTATCATTTTCATCTAAATAAATAATCCAGTTTGTGTAGAATTCAAATTACACTTACTTATTATTACTTATTAAAGTAAAATTAATTAATTTCACATATTAGAGATATTCAAAGGAACTGCTTAACGAAAGTGCTTTCGTGAGGCTGGTCCGGCCGAGGGCTGTGTTGTGCTTATATTAACTACGTAGTCAATGTGTCATCTTAAGAAATGTAAAATAACTTGTTAATTTTATGTTCATAGAACAATAAACTCTGTGTGCTTGGCCTCAGTTATACAATAACCGTTGTCCCAGTTATGCGTTTAGTGAGGAATATCTCTTGCCGAACTTATTATTTTTAAATTGCTCATTACTGAAATTGTTTAAAATGATATTATAGGTACTATACTTTTTAAATACTTTTACAATTTTTTTTTATATTAGTAAGTATTCAAAAATCTTTATAACATATCATCTCATTGTCTCATTGTGTTAAATAAATGTTTACAATTACAATACAATTAATGATACGTAACACAAGATGAAATGTTATTAATGTAAAGAATTAATTTAGTTCATTAAATTGAACCAAATTAATTACGGAACAGAGTTATTATATAAATTTGTTAATTAACATGCATTGTAATGTTTTTATTAATTATATTGCTTTATTTTGTATTATAATATGTTTGTGTCTTAGCTTATACTTTCCATGTTAGTCGCGGTGATACGAATAGACCACTAATTTTTATTTGTTCATGACAAAAACTAACGATAGATAGAGCTGACCGACGTGAACACATCTGTTCAGAAAAATACTGAATTTTAATAAAACAGATGGCGCCACCACCACACCGCGCAGCTTGCAGTAGACACAGATAATTATACCCAAACAGCCACTATGACAAACTTATCTCAAATAAGGTTGTCTCCCCACAGTGAGCGTTGTACTCTCACAAAGCCCTCAATAATTCGATGCGTAAGCTATCTTATTGCTCTCTATTTTAATTAGAAATACATACATTTATGTATTAAGTTTTAGCGGTGTTTTGAATTTTGTATAAAATTAAATGTCAACATGAATTTGTCTAGGTTTTAGATACATTTGCTCAATCTGTTATTGATGTAAGCACTCGTTCAAACATCTATGCATATTTCACGGACATTCACGTGTATGTATTTAATGAAGCATTTTTTTTAATTTCTGCATTTAAAATTGTTGAGAAAATCTGCTTCTGGATATTGTTTAAGTTATCACAGTATCAAACTGAGCCGTTTTTTAATTTCTAAACCAAAATACAGACGAGCCAAAAGTTTATCAGTAATACTATTGTTGGATGGATAACTTTTCACACATAAGTGCAAATACCCGAAAATTTACTTTTTAACTTTAGATTTATATACAATTGTAATAACAACTAATTATTTCCAACAAGAATAATGAATAAATGACTTGCTCTGTGATAATTTAATAGTCTTCAACTTGTTATTATGTCAATAATAAATCATTTAATGGGCTGGTTAGTTTGATTTTTAACTTCAAATTATATTGCTTTTATTATGGTTAAGGCTCACGCTATGTAAGTGAAATAAATGTAATTAACATTTAACAATAATTAAATGTTCCTAGTCTCGTATTTTGTAATTATGTATTTTTTAAAGTACCATATTTTTATTTCACCTGTTATGACGTTGGTTTCCCTTGTTGGAATTCCTTAGAAACATCTTTCTATCTCTGGCAACATTTCATTCGCTGACAAATTAAACTCAGATTTATAGGGTTCCTGATTGATTAATCGAAGACATTATTTTTGGCTAACAAAATAAACGGAAAAAAAAAAATGTCAAAAGAAGATACTCTCAATTTTGTTTTACAAGAACTCTCGAATTTTGATTTGAAAAGAACAAGTTTTAAAAGTTACGTTCATTGTCTTGACGATTTATTTCTTATAACAAACCGTAAGGGCCATTCATTACACACTTAGTTAAAAATGTTATGAAAGTTCTTTTGCCAAGGTGATCGTAAAATAATCTCTTTTTTTTTTAAGAATTAATAGCGGCCCGGAGGCCATTCCTGTTTCACCAGGTCAGGTCATAACAATCTCACTACAGACGAAGCAATCAATCCAATTATGTCGTGCCTAATTCAAATATTATATTTATAACATATAATAACATCACAGGTTTTATTACTATTATTATCTACCTTGTCGCAAATATACTCGTGATGTTCGTGCTATTGGCTAAATACCGCGGGGGGGGGGGGGCGTGTCCGAGCCCGTCCGCGATTCCTTCGTCTTAGTTATTCGATTGCTATTTTTAAGTGTAAAAGGCAACTTGAAATGTCTGTGATTAATACCTCTATGATGCTCTGTTTAGTCAATTTGTTTTTCATACTTTAAATAAATCGTTTGAGCGAGATGAATTAATGTTTTATTTCCAATACAATTATGGTGACCGGCTGGAAAAAGAGTTCCGAGTTACTAAAGGTGTTACGGTCTTCCGTTCCGTCCCACTAAAATAAAAGTAAAAGTACCAGACCTCGCGATACTGTTGATTCGTTCTGTATAAAGCGAAACTTAACTTTTTTTATTGCCCTTGTAGGCAGACGAGCATTCGGCCCACCTGATGGTAAGTGGTTATCGTCGCCCATGGACTTCAGCAATGCCAAGAGCAGAGCTAAGCCGCTGCCTACCGTTAAGTACTCTCTAAGTACTTAACTAGCGAGCAACGTTTTTACAGGATATCACTGGCTTCAATTTGTGTTTATTGAATTCTATCTTTAATCCCAGCAGTAGACGATGGTGGCTCGTTCATTAACCCTTTTAATGCTGAGCTGGTTTTCACATATTTTCAGAAGCTGCCTAAGAATTAAAAAAAAAGTATGTATGTACCTTAAAAAACTTTAACCTAAAAAAATACAAAAGTAACGCTAAATTCACAAGAAGATCATTTTAAATTACTTGCGCGCGCTAAGATAAATCCATACATGTCGATACATCTATACTAATATATAACTCTAGTGGTTTTTACGGATGTTCCGTTATAACTACTGAACCGTGCATCCGATTGACTTGAAACTTGGTATCCATGTAGAAAATACATGTACTTAATGGATAGGCTGACATATATATGAGTATTGGACTCCCTAATAATAATGACAATAAATAATAATGTTAATTTTAAATGCCCAGCGAAGCGGGAGAGTACGGCTAGTAATACCTATAATCAAACTGCGCAATAGTCATAGTCATAGTCCGTGGTTCATACACATTAATAGAGTCGATTTATCGACGGTTCACGCTCAAACGGTTAAGGACCGCAGTGCATGTGTCGTAGACCTCGGAATCGTCCCAGAGACCTATTAGTGAATAACCAGCACAGCAACTTTTAGAACATTGGATATTTCACTATAGAACTAAACCAACAAAAACAATTTCATAATAACCATGTAATTTGAACCACTTTTTCACAAATCATTCATCTTTTATTAGTTAAGCCTACTCGCAATTTTATTTTTTTACATACAATACAAAACTGCATAAATACATTCATATATAAAGCTTATATACTACATAATACTTTACATAATATACATCTTAACTATCAACGTACCATATACAAAGATCTAGACATCACAAAAAGTAGCTTTGTATCTCTTCGGTTTGTACAAACTTTATAATAACATAATATACAAACAAACCGTTATTATTATTATTTTTTATTGCCTTTGTAGGCAGACGAGCATACGGCCCACCTGATGGTGAGTGGTTACCGTCGCCCATGGACTTCAGCAATGCCAAGGGCAGAGCCAAGCCGCTGCCTACCGCAATTAATTTCGTTAAAGCACATTTAGTGCTTCAGATAAAAAACTGATGGACTTTTTTTACTGACTTCCGTATGGATAGTACAAATAATCACGTAATTGCAATGATCCCCAACAATTTAATAACGACCGCGACATAGCTATTACCGTTTCGGAACTTAACATATTATTTATAGAGTTCAATTTTGTTATAGCACACGATTTATCCTGAAGAATATACACACACGTTTGGAAACAACTGTACCTTTAAGTACTTTTCGATCTCAAACTAATCTTGTTCCTATTAAAAATATTCACACAAACATACTAAAAAATAGTACGTATAAACTTCTTTCTTTCTGGAAAATATATATTATTATGGAAAGTACACCAATTTAAAAATGTATGTGAGTTTGATGAATAAATAATTTGTAAATTTTAAATGTGAAAAACACGTTACCAAGAATTAATACTAATATACTTTCATAAAAGAAAAACATTAGTGTACACAAAACATACGCAAATTATTCAAAAGATTTTTTGTCTTCAAACAAAAGATGTACGAATAAAGATCACGATCGCGGAAATAATGAAATGTCATTAAAAATCTGTTTAAATTTCAGGCCTAAATTTAATTTTATATGGCCTTGAACCGCAGCATTATCAGCCCACGTGTGGGACGCGTCGCGGACATTTGGGACTCGACCCTACTACATTTCGACCTGAATGAATTTGGGTGAAGTGATATAAATTTTTTATTGCTATCCAGGCAATAAAATAAAATAAAAAATTAAACACAAGAGTCATGATTTCTTCCATACAAATTGTTATTGGAACTAATCCTGAACTAAGTCCAATATTCCTATACGCATTAAAACTATCTCGGAGCGACATCGACGTGCAAACGACGCTTGCAGTACACGTAATAAATGCTAAAGGCAACTCAACAATACGATCTAACGACAAAAGAACGAACCTAAACTTAATCTAAAAGTCAAACTACGATGTATGAAATATCACATTTTACAAAAAAATAATCGATTTTTTATGCAATAAATTAATATCGATGTCGCATTTAGGACAACCGACGTGAAGCCGGCTACGGGAGACAGGCTAAAATAACAACCGATTGTTCTCCCGTGATCGACGTAAAAGCGATTTTTGACAAAAATATAATAGATTCAAATTTATTTATGCTCTTCTAACCTTGTCTTAATCATTAATGAAACATTTATTATATTTTTTTATTGCCATTTAAAAATTGCACGTGTATACCTATCGACAGCATGCTTCACATAAATAAATTGCCATGAAGAATGCCAATAGGTTGGCAGCTGTGAGCGCTCGTGAACATACATGTGAAAACAGCTGACCGTATTTAATTTATTACATGAATTGTGTTTTCTTTTATGGTAAAAATTTAACTGAATTTTAATCCTAAAGCGATCTCAGCGATAAATCAATTTAATTCATAGAATAGTCTCTCATTGAAGCGAAATACATTTCTAAGTATTTCGTAAAAGTTAACTTACAAATAATAACATCAATTTACATTATAATATATAATCAGAAAGTAAATGATTATCCGACATCGATTTATATCTAATCGATAGAAGCGTCTGACGTTGAGACGAAATCACTTTCTAAGGTCTTCCTAAAATTTGGCTTACAAAAATAATATTTATTTTAATAAGGAAGTAATCGATTACATACATAAAATCGATTTATATTTAATCGATAAGCTTATACACTAAAATAAGTTAATTGTGTAAAGTTAAAACATATTGCTTGTTCATTCAACAGAATTCAAATAGAGATTTTCTCGTCTTAATTTTAATTAGCTATGAACCATTTTTTTTTAAACAGAATTCTTTTAAATCGTATTAACTATATATATTTCCTAATAAGCTTATAATGAATAAATAAATTAAATAGTTTTATTTTATCTCTAAAAGGGGGTTAGCTTTGGAAATAACGTTATATAAATACGCATAGTATTACATATTTTCCTTACAATTACCGAAGTTCGCTAAATCATCTACACTACACGATATATAAGGCATCTGAATGTTTAAAGTCTTAGTGAAGTTATTCAAGCGGTTCCGCTCACTAAACATACATATTCGGCTAAACGTAGTCAATTTCCCTGCAAACAAAAATAAACAATAAAAAAAATACAAAGCAATGTTACTAGTGTACAAATGAATGAATGATAATAGTTGATTTTTTTATCTGTGATCCCGATAATGAGTGAAGGAGTTTAAATTATTTAACAGATAACCAATATTCTGCGAGAAGATAAATATTATTTAATGTTCTAAACACAATACCTCAAAACTGTTTATTTAAATTTTATTCGAAAACAGTTTAGAATGTGTACAATATGTTAATTTAAAATTTATTAAGAATGATTTTTGAAAATTTATAAATTAAATTGGTTCTACTCAAAATCCAAAGTTATATTTTCGATTCATCTCACAAAATGTAATAGTTTTATAGAATCGTAGCCGCAGCACAGTCTGTCTGTGTTCCGGTTCTTCACCTCGGAACACGGCACGCATAGTTTCATACTAAAATTGAAGACATGAGTGGATGAAGGGGATATGATTAAATTTGTTAATTTTGAGAAAACGTCGTACATAACTCCTTAATCGCATTCAATTTCTAAAAATAGCCTTTAAACCCGGAATTTTAAGTCTAATATGGTTTATAGGCCCTTATTACACCTTCATTCAATGTAAAAACTCAAAAATCTTAAAAATGATACTTAACCCCTTCATCCACTCACGTCTTCAATTTATTTCAACTACGTTAAATAATAATTGTACGCAACAAACACGAAGACGTTAAAACTGATGCATGTTAAATGAATTGATTGAGACAGAAAAACACACGCTGCATAAAGAATACGTTTAGCCGACAATTTAATAGAAGAGTTACCAGATCCAGCAGTACATTGAGCTGGACGTACGTACTACACCGCCGCACCGTAAGCTAATAGACAAGCTATGCTACATTTACAAACTTAAGTCTTTTTATTCTTAGCATTTTTGGGCGTTTCAAAATACATTTTTATGTTTAATAATGAAAGACCGAATTTAATAACTCATTGCCTTTAAAATGTTCATTTGAAACGCCTTTAGTAATACGTCTCTACCCGCATTAGAAAGAGACAGTCGACTGCCTTGAAGAGCGTTGTCTTTGTCGCACGACACAGCTTTACAACAGCCACTCTTCGTATTCACTCTGCTCGCTCGCTCTTACGGTCCATGAGCAAAGAGAAAGCGAGACGAAACACTTACTTCACTATGCACTTATTTCAACAATTCAAATAAAGTCCACACACGGTTCGTCTTCAAGCAGTGACGTAAGCAACGATTTCATTCGGGCGTCATGTTAGAAAATATACCTTATGTGAATACATTTAAGTAGGAAGTAGCATGAATCTAATGAAATATTAATTTGAACGAATTGACTTCTTTGAGGTATTTTTCGTTAAAACTCGCGCTTTCAATGTGCCATCGTTAGATTGATTGCAGACAAGTGAAGTTATCTAATAGATGCAAGGAAAATTAAAACCTTTAAAAACTTTTTTTTGAGTTCACGGTAGCAAATGAGTACTATGTATTAGTAGTCTCACAAATGGCAGCACTAGCCTTACACTTCCCTCCATCGGAGGACCCGCGTGAGGTGCGGGAGACTGCGAACACTCAAATTTTAATTTAAATGCGATTTCTAAACTTGTCTACTTTTAAGTTTATGCCAAACGCAAGTCACTCAACGATATCTCTTGTGTAAAATGTCAGTTAATAATTTCAATTCGAACGTGGAGAGACTGCGCGCACATTGTGCCCACGCTAGTCGGTACGGAGTGCACATTTTAGAGCTCTTCAAGTTTGATCAGAAAAGGATTATTATTGATATAAAGTGGCTATTTTTTAAAAGATTCACAATATTGAACAGCCCGTCACAACGCACCGCGCCATCTGTCGCTCGCCGCCCTCACTCCTACTAGTATAAGAGCATTTCAATCAGTTTGCACCTTTTTTAATTCTATCAGATGTTCAACAATTATTAGAAGTTTGACACGTAAAATATCCTATCGGGCGTTATCAGAAAAACTGTCCACAGAAATGATTGATAATGCTGATATACTAGAACGGGATGTGTAGCGCGCGCGGTTCTAGAGGCGGAAGAAGACGAACCGGTAGGCGTGGCGCTACCTGTTGAAGAACAGGTCGGGGCGGTAGTACACGTAGACGCCCAGCAGCGCCGCCGCCGCCGCCAGCAGCACCCCCCGCGCGCCCCGCAGCCGCGCCA
>NW_021011484.1:5040323-5328348 GCF_003987935.1 Bombyx mandarina
CCCGCGCACCACCCCGCGCCGCCCCCCGCGCCGCGCGCCGCCGCCGCGACCGCTCCTCGTCGCGCCGCCGCTGCTCCTCCCTGCAACAGTACATCGACGCCATGAGATCACTAAAAGCACTAAACGGTTTTAGGTATAGATTAACCAGTACAATATCTTCTTACAAACAGGACTTTTTAGCGAGAACGCGAGGAGTGAAGTTGTGTGATTTGTTTTATTTTGTATATTTCATGTCTCTTCAGTTTTAAATGTGTAATAACTAACTTAACTGTTCAATATCTGTGAAAGTGCACAAATGTGGAAAAATGAAACAAAGCCGCTAAACGGAATTTCTCGGGATCCTCCAAAAAGTCCACTGAAAACGTCTCAATAAATGACCACCATTTTACTGAGATTATATTTCATCTCATATCATGTAAATTCATTTCATTTCATGCCATGTTTCATGTAAAAACGTTTTCATTAAAATTAAAATAAGACTTGACCTAAAGGTCTTAATTACCAGGTCATAAAATCCCTTAAAAAAACCTTACAAGCAGACAGTCTCGTACAAAGAATTCCATTGTGTGACCATGTTGCCAAAATACAAAAATGAAATTAAAGTCATCAAGTCGAGGGGTCACGGCGAGATTGAACACTACAAGATGCACCGATGGGTTAAGACCATAGAGAACAAATATGTCTCTGAAATTTATTTTATTTAAACACCCCTTTTTTATTAATTCGAAGAGATACTTCCCCAATCCACATAAGTGTAAAGTCGAGCACGATATACTCACTCTTTCTGCTCAAGTGCGACGACCTCGTCCTCGAGGTCGAGGGGGTCGTTGTTCTCGTAGAGCTGCTGGGCAGCCACCAGGATGTCTTCGAAGGGCAAGTCATCCGGTAACTGAAACGTTCCATACCATAAGCGAAATCTATAAAAACAAATTATTAATTTCATCTCGATTGGGGCCTTAACCTTATTTCTGTAGAGTGCTGTGAAGTCGGGTCTATTTAGCGATAACTCATTGTAGCTCACGGATGGAGCCTAATGCTGATAGCCCTCTTCTAAATGTTTATGTATAAACGTATCTATATATTAATAGGTCACGTCATTATGGATCCTCCCGATCCTTTAACGGTGCTTTTAGGTACCTCAAGCACCGGTCACCGTCCTCGACGAAGCAGTCGCTTGCAACGAAGGGCTCGGCGAGTAAATTAACCCACAGACACAGCCCACTGAGTTTCTTGCCGGATCTTCCCAGTGGGTAGGTTTCCGATCCGGTGGTAGATTCTGCGAAGCACGGCTCTTGCTAGGGCCAGTGTTAGCAACACTCCCGGTTTGAGCTCCGTGAGCTCACTTACACGTCAAGGAGAAGCTGAAATAGCCTCTCCAGGCTATCAGCATAGGTGGGAAAAAATAACACGTGAAGCAAAAACTTTGTACCCTTTTTTCGACAACTGCGCAGACGGAGTATGAAATTCCCACACTTATAGAGAATACAGAAAAGGAATGAAGAATGCTAATTTTTTTTAAAAATTATACGTAGAAAATTCATAATATCCATTAAAAAAACATTACGCACACTAGAAAAAATCATAAAATTCATTATGAAATATTACCATGTATTTGACACACACACTTATTTGTTAAAGTCTGCATTCTTATTGAGAATAGATTAGTATGTCTTTAATATTATTCATCTGTGTTGGCAAAATCTATGATTGTAGAACCATAATAATATTCAAACTTATAATTTCAATTAGTTATAGTGGAATTTCGAGTACTGGGGGACCACTAGTACAAATAAAATGAAAACAATATTTAAAAAATTATTAATTAGAGCGTCCGTCTTCTCCGCCCCCTCCGTCCCTGGGTACCAGCACGCGAGGGGTCCGGCCTGGTTCCGTACGTACAAAATGTTTGTCATCTTGTGTGTATGTATTTGTTCTTGTCGCGCACGTACTGATGAAACTCGTCACACTGGAGAACGAGTGATGGGGCCGTGGAGTTTCATGAGATCCTTTATTAATTTTATAATAATAACATTTTTCTGACCTTTGACAGTAAACAATGCAGCATAGCCATGTCTAGTTCACATTCAAACACTTCATCGGCTCTGTAAAACAAATAACATTATTATATTATAATATTAATGAGAATAAGTACATAAAATTGATATATTTTTCATTGTTGTAAAAATAAAAACACCAACTTTGAAATTGTCTAAATTGATTATCGTGTAGGGCGATTTTGTAAAAATTATTACTGTAAATTTCTTCAACAGATCACTAGGTATAAACTAAGCATATGGAGGGGGCGGAGGACGGGAGTTGGGGGGGAGGGTCGACGCGTACCTGCACAGCACGACGGCGGCGGTGACGTACACGGGGAAGAGCGGCGGCGCGCACAGGAAGTAGTCGTAGAGGCGCACGACGAGCGCGTACCGGCCCAGGCTGTGCCCGAACCACGTCAGGTACCACGGCAGCGCGAACATCGTGCCCACGCCCGCCCTGCCACGCATCGTACTACCAGTTATACAGTCCGCGCGCGAGCTCCCCGGATTTTTAAGGAATGTTGACGTAATGAGCTAGTGTTGTATTAGTCGATATTGCGCTATCGGTATTAATAAATCTTAAGCCTCCGTGCTAGTGTAAATTATAAAATACTTTTATGAGGGTGTTGTGTAAACAAGTTTGTTGAGTTAAATTTAAATTCCCAGAAACTAAACCGACTAAAAAGGGGAAGGTACTCACAAATGATTGCTTTCTATATTTTGTGGTCTTCTGTCCCCGGGGCACTGTTCTGGATGCTGGAGTTTTTAATACACGGACACACGCACAAGTTGAATCGCAGAGTTTGCGAAAAACAGTATTTTTGAATTAAAAGACTTTTTTAATTTGGCGCGCGCGCGGTTCGAAAGCGTCGACTATAGTTCTTTTTTTCGCTCGCTAGGAGGCGCGTTACATTTCTTCATTATGCCGATAGATGGCGTGGATTAGGAAAAGGGAATTTTAGTCGGTTCCCTAACATTTCCCCCCACCGAAATCAACAATGATTTCAAAATAGGTAAACACAAAATAACGTTATTATATCTAGAATGTTAACCTATATGAATGGGCTTTACAAATTATGTAATTTTGCTTGAAACATACAATCATAAAATAAAAAATAAAATAATAAACTAATACAATTAGCCTTTGAGCGAAATGGACTGTATATATAAATTTAAATGAAATAGAGATGTACTTGTAATATTAAATTAATGAAATGAATTAAATAGATTTATAATAAGTTATTCATCCTACTCTTTAGGGAGAGGACTCAGTTTTGTGACAGGGCGCTTTAGCTTCGAGTTTTGCGTCCGAACCGTAACAACGCGAACTCTCCCATCAAGTCCGGGATGCACCTGTTCTACACGCCCTAAACTCCATTGTTGACAAGGGGCATTATCATTGTGAATCAGTACCAGGTCATTTATAGATAGATTAGGCGCATCAACGTACCACTTTTGACGTTGCTGCAATGTATGCAAGTATTCTAGTTTCCAACGACGCCAAAAATGCAATGTGGCTTGTTTAATACATTGCCAACGCGTTAAATGATTAGTAGATACATCAGAGATATCATAACTTGGAGCCGAAACCAATTGACGACCAACTAAAAAATGTCCCGGTGTCAGGACATCGAATTCACTAGGATCGGTAGATAAACTGCACAGAGGGCGCGAGTTTAAAATCGCTTCTATGTTAGAAAATAAGGTAGATAATTCTTCGAACGATAAAGCGCGTGTACCTACTACGCGTTTTAAGTGGTATTTAGCCGATTTGATTCCAGCTTCGAAAATCCCACCAAAATGACTACCAGTTGGAGGATTATATTTCCACGTTACTTTTCTGATGGTGAACTGATCAGTCAAGTGATTTTGATTTGAAGTATAAAATTGATATATTTCATTTAGGTGTCTGCCAGCGGCAACAAAATTTTTGCCATTATCAGAATAGACCGTATGTGGCAGTCCGCGTCGAGCCGTAAACCGATCGAACGAAGCCAAGAAGCATTCAGTAGTCAACGCCGAGAGTACTTCAAGATGTACTGCACGAGTTGAGTAACAAATAAATAAGCATAAATAGGCTTTTGATATTTTCGCATTACGCCTATTTGATTCCTTTGTATAAAATGGACCTCCTATATCAACACCGACAGTATGTTGGAAGGGATAAATATCGGACTCTAAACGACACTTTGGTAATGAGGCCATTTTAGGTTGATTAATAGTGGGCCTATTCTTAAAGCACGTAACACACTTAGAAAGGCGCGATCGTATCACACACCTAGCGGCTATAATCCAATATTTTTGAGCTAATATGTTTTGAAGAGATCTAGGCCCGGTGTGTAAATAGACCTTGTGATAGTAATCTATCAAAATATTTGTAAAATGCGATTTTTTGGGCAAAATCAAGGGATGACGTTGAGTAAATGGCAAATCTGCGTGGGAAAGCCTACCCCCCACCATGAGAAGACCACGGCTATCAATGAACGGGTCGAGTTTCCGTAGGCTTTGCGAGCATCGATTTTCCTTTTTTATTGATTTAATGTCATCCTCAAAATATTTTAATTGAACAATTTGAATAATTTTATCGTGTGATTTATTTATTTCAGAAGTAAGTAAGGAACCCTTTACTCTATTAGCAACAGAAGCTTTACAATTATTTATAAATCTGTAACACCAGGCGAATATACGCAGTACCTTGTTAAAGTTTGAAAATTTAAGTATTATTGAATAAAAGTCCGTATTCACATTTGACGTTTCACTAAGTAAAGTGTTTTCTTTAAGAGGTTTGAGTTCCAATGGTTCACCTTTGAACTCTGTTATCGATCTGACAGGCCACGTATGCGGTGGCTCGTATAGCCATCGAGGGCCACGGAACCACTGATCTGCGATCAGCAGCAAATCGGCTGGCGTGGCGCCGCGAGAGCACACATCGGCGGGGTTGTCAGTGCCATTCACGTGAAACCATTGTACCTCTGTCGAGCTTTCATTAATTTTAGCGACACGATTGGCGACGAAAGTTTTTAGTTTGAACGCAGGTGTATTTATCCATGTTAATGCAACTGAACTGTCAGTAAAAGCTAGTACCTCACCAATTTCTACTTCCTTGGCCAAAATATCGATTACGTACCGTAAAGTTTTTGACAATAAGTGAGCAGCCATTAATTCAAGACGTGGAATTGATACTGTTTTTAAGGGCGCGACCTTAGATTTCGATAACAGTAAGCTAACGTTAACGTTACCTTGCACGTCTTGACTGCGAATATACACGACGGCGGCGAATCCAGCCGTTGACGCGTCGCAAAACCCTACCACTTGAGAGACCGTATGGTTTTGGACAAAGACATGCCGGTCGTGTTTTAGTTTCGATAACAACGGTATTTGAGATGAAAACATTGACCATTCATCGAGTAACAACTTTGGAAGAGTGTCGTCCCACCCTAATTGAGCGCACCATAATTTTTGCATAAAATTCTTAGCAAGAAAAATACACGGGGCTACGTATCCCAAGGGATCATACAATTTAGCTATTTGTGAAAGTACTGAGCGTTTCGTAATATTACCTACCGTATGTGTAGTACGAAAAGAAAATGCGTCTTCTTTAGGCAACCAGTGTAGACCGAGAATTTTGATAGACATAGTTTTACCGTCGTCGAATTGCACTGGGGGCTCAACTTGATCACTAGGCAGTTCTTTAAGTAATTGATCGCTATTACTTGACCACTTGCGTAATTCGAATCCACCAAGCCTCAGTAATTCGACCAATTGCCGCTGAATCTTAAGAGCCTCTTCCAAGTTATCCACAGACCAAATTAAATCGTCCACAAAAAATCCTTCGCGCAGAGCACGAGAAGCCTCTGGGAAGCGGGCGCCTTCGTCCGCGGCTAGCTGCTGTAGCGTGCGTATCGCTAGAAACGGGCTACTCGCTACACCATACGTCACGGTGCACAGCTCGTACACTTTAATGGGCTCACTGGGCGAGTCGCGCCACAAAATGTGTTGATATTTACGTTGGGACTCATCAATTAAAATACAACGGTACATTTTAGATATGTCACCGCATAAGGAAATCTTACGTAACCGAAAACGTATCAAAAGTTCCACGAGATCAGCCTGCAACTTCGGGCCCGTGTATAAAACAGAATTTAAAGATTTATTATTTGAGGTTTGACAAGACGCGTCGAAAACTACACGGAGACGAGTACTACTGCTGTCAGGCTTATGTACGCAGTGGTGGGGAATGACGTACCCTGATTCCACTTCTGATACCTCGCCGACACAAATCATATGACCGAGCGAAGCGTACTCATCCATAAATTTTTTATATTCCTTCCGTAGGTCTGGTAAACGCGACAGTTTACGTTCTAAATTTTGATATCTTTTTATCGCAATTTGCCTTGAGTTTCCCAGTTCAGAGTCAGGCTTAAACGGGTATTTAACAATGTATCGACCTGTACTATCACGCTTATAATCATTTACAAACATCTGTTCAGTGATGACGTCATCCGGGTTTTTGGGCAAATCAGCGACTAAGCTTTCTGTTTCCCAAAACGATTTAATTAAGTCATCGACTTTTGATTCGCTGCTTAACATGCACATTGATACATTTCTAGTGTTACTCGTATTATTGCAAGACAGCTGACCCGTAATTACGTAACCAAATACACTACTTAACGCCAACGGTAATCCTTGCCGCGACGGACTATACCTTCCACCGTCATAAATAAACGGAAATACGTCGCTGCCGAGCAACATGTCGATGCGACTCGAACGATAGAAAGTAGGGTCAGCCAACAACAAGTTTTTATATTCGAGTTTTAAATTCTCTGTAAAGTTAACCGAAGGCATATCACCAGAAATTTTTGAAACCACAACCGTTTTTAAATTGAATATCGGATTATCGGACGTGGTTGGTTTGATTTTGCATAAAACCATGCCGTGATCACGAACTACCGCTCCGCCTAAACCTATCAGTTGTGTGTTACACTTTTGGCGTGGGAGTCCTAGTCGTTGTGCACAATCATTCGTCAAAAAACTAGATTGGGATCCACTGTCAATTACTACTCGTACGGGTTGATATTTGCCTAAAACGTCCAATACGTGTATAATCGCAGTGCCCAACATGACTGTGGATCCAGTCGAACACGTCAACGAGACTTGATCTTCGTTATTATTATTAAAATTATCGTTGCAAGAATTATTAAAATCCGAATTAATTGTACTTGTTTTAGAATCAACATGCAACGTGTGGTGATGCCTGTTTTTACACACCGTACATGTTATCTTCGACGGGCACTCATTAGACGCGTGACCTTGACGGAGACAGTTCTCGCACAAATGCAACTCTTTAATTTTATCAATGCGCTGTACAGGTGTTAGTGCGATATACTCGAAACATTTATAAATTGAATGAAAGGGTTTATTGCAGTACAAACATCCCTTTTTTGCGTAATCAGCCTTATCAGCGCTCGTACTACTTGCTAAACAAGTTTTTAAATTTGTATTTTTAGTGGTAGGCTTACTAATGGATTTATTTTGAATCGAAGGAGTAAAAGTTTTACTAGTACTCGGCTTCGAGAAAGTACTTGTGTTCATTGACATTTCCAATATTCGGGTCTGGTTTGTGACAAAATCAATCAATGTTTTGATAACAGGTATTTCGTTTGTACCTATTTTTTGTTCGAATTCACGTCTTGAAACCTGGTCTATATTACGCAATCCGATATAACATAAAATAAATCCCGCTAAGTTACCAATTTCTAATAACTCAAGGGCTTGAACACACTCTTGAAACGTTTCCAAAAAGGAATTTAATCCGTTCACAGATTCGTTAGACAACGGCTTGAACGCAAACAACTTATCCATATAGCGCGTAGCTATGGCACGCTTATTTTCGTATCTGTCACATAAGCTAGTCCATACTATATTATAATTGTCGTTTGATATCGGCAGACTTTTAACAATTTGAAGCGCAGGGCCAGTTACGACTGACAATAGGTAATAGAATTTATCAATATTACCTAAACTTGTATTGGTATGAATTAAGCTGGAAAAAGTATCACGAAATGTGATCCAATTTTCTAATCTACCGTCGAAATGAACCAATTCGATTTTAGGCAAACGAGGCTGAGCGCCGCGCTCCGATGCGCCTTTGTTTTCCTGTTTCGATGACTTCGAACGCGAATCATGTTCTTGAAAAATACGTAAAATCTCAAAATAGAGGTCATCAAGGGCATGTACCTCTTGGTTACCGATGATATAATTAGGGTCATTTTTTAACTCCAAAACTGAAATCTCATCAACAATTTTTTCGAAAGATTCCCTAGTGGACTCGAGGTCACTGACCCGCACAGACAAATTACTAAATTCTGCTGTATTATTTTGCACAGCTTTAGCTAGGTCGTAATATTGTTGAACACGTCTAAAACATCGTTCTTTACGACTTCTAAGTGTATTAATTTTTATTTGAAGGTCGGACAATGGAGCCATTTTGAATCGAAGAAAAATGTACTACCGCTTGACGCGTACCCAAATGTACTAAAACTGAGTCCTAAAGTGATGATAGACGTAGAAATAGATATTAAGAGTATGTGATTACGTATATATGCGTATTATTGCAATAAATAGAACTATTGAATGAATATTCTGCAAATAATACCGATATGTAAGACGTGTGTAGGTACCTACAGGTTTGCAGGTTTATACGTGAAATATTGAGTATTTACCTATTTTGAAGTTGTATTCGGTAAATATCCGGCTCGATAGGGCCAAATTATGTTGTGTAAACAAGTTTGTTGAGTTAAATTTAAATTCCCAGAAACTAAACCGACTAAAAAGGGGAAGGTACTCACAAATGATTGCTTTCTATATTTTGTGGTCTTCTGTCCCCGGGGCACTGTTCTGGATGCTGGAGTTTTTAATACACGGACACACGCACAAGTTGAATCGCAGAGTTTGCGAAAAACAGTATTTTTGAATTAAAATACTTTTTAATTTGGCGCGCGCGCGGTTCGAAAGCGTCGACTGTAGTTCTTTTCTTCGCCCGCTAGGAGGCGCGTTACATTTCTTCATTATGCCGATAGATGGCGTGGATTGGGAAAAGGGAATTTTAGTCGGTTCCCTAACAGAGGGTATTATGTACTTCAAATAAAATTTTTTTTATCACGTATCTTCCTCAGCCCCCGAATCCTCGGAGCTCGCGCGCGTACTGTACCTGCTTGTTGACTTTGTAGACACAGTCACCCGTAGTAGACACGGTACACAGTTTTAGCACGAGACCGATTATGTTTTCTCGTATCCCTGCGTTATACAATGTGTCCATGCACCAGTGTCGGAGACTCAATGGGGGTACAAAATGGACATTTTAATCGACAAAACACTATCCCAATTTTCTCTTGTCCCCTCCATACTAAAATCGAGCATGAAGGGGCCAAGAGAAAATTGAGCTAAAATTTGTCGATAAAAATACCCATATTTTACTCCCCTTAAGTCTCCGACACTGGTGCATGGACACATTGTATGTATAACAAAACGGTCGCATATACATAGTTAGGAATATATACCACAGGAACATATAATTACAATTCTAAATGTTCAATATAAACATTTAAAGCCGTGGATATTCGACTAACTGAGCTGGTTTAGAAGTCGACTGATGCACTGACGTTGGAAGGGTAATACTGAGACGAGTATATGAGTAGGGATAATTAAATAGAAAGATATTTAAGTTGTTAGAAATCCAACGTACTCTTCAAGTCTATTGGCCAGTTTGGTATTAGCTCTGCCCACGACTGGCAGCATGTAATTGAGTAGATGCTGCGTGGGCTGCATCGTGAGCTGCATGAAGGGCGCCAGCGGAGCCCCGGCGCCGTAGGACAGGCGGCACAGCAGCGGGAACGACGCGCGGTCCCCGCACACCAGGAGCAGGGTGATGGCCACGTCATGGTAACCCTGGAATCGGTAATAAATTTAATCAATGATCCAATCCAATATATCATTTTACGATTGATTCTTGCATCTTTAAGCGTGTTTTTTTTGTAATTGGATATCAGACGCGTGCTTTATTCGGTTAATTATTAAATCATCCAAATCAATGCTCCCGTAACATATGATATGAAATGAATATTTGTCAATAAAAATGAATATTAAAAAAAATCTAATATTAAAAAAAAATAAAAAATATGCCCGCTGAGTTTCTTGCCAGTTCTTTTCAGGACGGAGGCTAGTTTTTGTGAATTGGCGGTAGTTCTTTTTGACGTTCAACAAGTATGTACCTTCATTTATGTTGAATTTTTTTTTTTATTTGATTTGATTTGATAGGTATATAATGAATAGGTCTACACTCTATTCGAAGTACGAAGTCGCTTTTGACACTTCTTAGAACGTAACTCTTCACGTTTCGCATAATTTGAAACAATAATCCTTTTTTTTGTTCACTGTCGTAAATATCATTTAAAAAATACACCATCAATCTAAATCATTATACAATTAATTCACACACACAATAACATAATAATAACATCTGTCTCATGGGACTTCGTAATTGGAATAGAGTAGGTATAGGAACAAATTTTTCATCACACATATTTTTCCTACAGCCTCTATCTACGTAATACGTAGGTAATAATTAACGATTGTAGTCGATGTAATGCATATAACGCTGTAAACTTTCATTTTAAGTAAAAAAACAAAAACTTTAATACTGTACCCCTATAATAATAATACCATTTATCTCTGATTACACATAATTAACATCTTCAAATATTAGAAAAACCTCAATATTTTTTTAAATACAAATCACGATACATTTATTTAGCGCTAACTTTTGAATTTTGAAATTGAATAGTGTGAAATGAAATGTGATTTAATTGAGTCAGCTAGACCCGCGATGAGCCATCGAGGTGTGGCTGCTTCGTACAAAGTAACACCGCAGCTTCAGGCCCTGTGTCGTGATAGCAACGATCGATTGTAATGAAACGTCGGTAATAGAAGACCACTTTACAACAACGCTAACAACGCATTGTATCTGTCGACCGCAACGTGTGACTAATGAACTGATAACAATGTCTAACACTTTGTAAACATACGCTAATACATGTTATACAATAACATTAACTCGGTATAAATCTCGACAACAATAGCATAGGGATCAAATTTTTGCTATGTGAGATTTTTTTTCCTGGCTTACAAACAAGCATATCGCCCACTTGATGGTAAATAGCCAAGTTCACGCTTGGACATCAACAAAGCCGAAGATACACTTTATTTTGGGTCGCACGTTTAGACATTATACACAAATTAGGCGTCTTGAGTCGACATCTGGACTATAGCAAAAAAAAAAAGTAATAATAAAAAGATATAAAAAAAAACTTGAGTTTGTTTCGCGGAGTACTGTCAGGAGCGTCGGTCTTCTTGGAGCCGATGGTAAAGTTTTTATTTTTACAATTATTAAGAAGTTTCAATAATATAGAAATTAATTATTTTTAATTTGAATTTGAAAATAATTGTATAACAAAAATCGTATAGTCACGTCGTATAGTCACGACCATTTATTTAGTCTACCTTAAACGCAAAAACTGCTTTTTGTATTAATTTTTCTCAATAGCATCTGATTCCAAAGCATTTTATAGCAGAAAATAACTGTCTACGTGGTACATATGTCGATCGTTTTTATTTTTAGTACATTTTTAATAAAAATGCAGAATACGTACCGACAAGGGACTATGATTGTTCTTCAATGATATCTATTCCCATTAATGTTCTTGTTAGCATCGATTACTCTATTGTTTGACAAATACGGTTATCATTTAAGTGATTGTTCAAACTTGTATTGACATTCCAACTTTAACAAATATTGAAATTTGCAATTTTATAGCTCTTTTGTTTACAATCATAAACCACGAAGCGCTCTCTCAAACTGCAGAAATCGGACATACATACTTATAACATGTATAATATTTATTATTAACTAGCTGACCCGGCAGAATTCCTAGTGCCTCAATCAATAAATAAAAGACCTAACTTTTGTATAAAATAAACTTAAAACAAAGAAACGGAATCCGTCCGACAAGGGGGAGACATCAAAGGAAAAACAAATTTGTGATTTTTCTTTAATTCCGAGCATTTTCATATTTATCTAAACCTTTTAAACCTTCTCTGGATTTCTACAATTAATTCAAGAGCAAAATTAGCCAAATCGCTCCAGCCGTTCACAAGTTTTAGCGAGACTAACGAACAGCAATTCATTTATATACATATATATATCTATATACACTTGTACTTTACAGGGCAGCCAAACATACGGGCCACATGATCATGAGTGCTCATTGTCGCTCATGCTTATCAGCAACAAAGATCTTTCTTGAAGCCTCATTCATAGCACATACCAAAATTGCCCATCTGTATCTGATTTGCATGCGCAACTGGTGGGAACAATAATAATTGACAAACTGAAAACATACCTGGTAATATTTTAAATGTGGATATTTTATGATGACCCTGAGTATTAATACTGTCAGCTGGTCCTGAAGGGCCACTCTTTGTTCGTATGGAATGCCAGGAGGAAATCTTTTCAAAGACCTGTTCACATCTAGCACCACCTTAAAATTAATACATACTAGATATTGATAAATAATACATAATGGAAAGTCTGTAAGTGTTTATAGGATAGAGATAACCATTCCTAAATAATAACATTATCAATATGTGTCTTGACATTAGTCTTTTGTAAACTTTTTATTTTTAAATTAAGCTTTTCAGGTTGCTTATTTTTAGATTAGGCCTTCTTGTAATGATTAAACTAAATATTACTTAGGAACATAGAAACACATACAATATAATTGTAAACATTTTAACTACACAAATGTGTTTTATTGTTTGTCTTTCCTGTTTGCTAGGTATTTCCAATTTAAATTTAAAATAAATTATGTATGTCATATTACATTAATAGTTTTAATGCAATGAGTTAATTGGTATCAATGAGTACTTTATTTTATTTCTCAAGTCTGTCTTTTTTCTTAAGTCTACTAATTACCTGATTTTGAATTAACACTAAAGTGATAAATAACCATTTAGTTAGAAAATCCGAAAGAAATTTCTGAACATTTAATACAAAATTATGTGTTTAATGAATACAAAATAATGGGGTTTGGGTATCATAAAAAAAACTTCATATATAAGTATAGTGTATTTAGCCAGTATCTAGATTTTTAGGTAATTTATTTTCTAATTTATTAGATCATCAAGAAGAGCTCAAACTATTATCTAATCTTTGCTGGTAATATATAAAAGCGCAAGCTTTAAGTTAATTTAGCAAGTGATAGGTGAGTTTGTGAAACTTTAATAATATTCAGTCTCTTTTATTCATATGTAAATTAGCCATATTTTTCCACTTTCTTTCCTTTCTATTAGGTATAATATCTATACATAAGTAGCACCAGGTAGTGTGAGCTTATTAGTTGAATTTAAAGAGGTCACCACAGTTGTACTAGGTAAATTATATAACAAAACAAAGACATCCGTAAGTTAACCTATAACTTTCAATTTTTATACTAATTCATCAAATAAAAATAAGCTTAGGATCTTTCAGCTTTAGTCACATGAAATAATAATATAGTATACCTGGTTATATTCTGGATGCGTTGATAACTCATCCAATGATGGAGCTTCAGTCATTTCCTCTTTTGTAACACCAACAAGCAGAGGCCAAATTCTTCTTCTGTATTCATCTGTTTTAATTTTTTTATTATTATTTATATTATTTCCTATTGCCTTCACACTTTTCTGTTAACTGAGACTTTTTATTAGAACAGTCTAGTTTACCCCTTAAATTATCTATATTATAAGCATGACACACTGCTGTGGAGATGTGCTGTGTACTTCACTTCTTACAGTACATTTATAATTAATATCTAAAAGTACTCCAATGCCTTACAACAGGACTAGTGCATTTGAAATGATAAACAGGTCTTTCTCTGTAATTCTGGGTTATGAGAATATTCTGGACAAAGAATAATTTATGAATGATGTTAATGTATACAAGTAGACAATTACCACTAACCCCAATGTTTTGATGCCTGAATCATATCAAGCAATACTAAAACCAGCCAAAGTCTGTCGAATATCTTAATCGATTTTTACTTAGCTGGATACTTTCTAAAATATGTAAATCCTTTTTTGCAAAGTACTCTCACCACAGATAAGTCCTCCTTTACTTCTGGCTAGATTCTTCCATTTTTCCACATCAACAGAATCGACATCAGAGAGACATTCCTCAATCTCTTTCCTCTTTTCTACAATCTCGGGGTCTTCCTCCTCCGGCTCTGCTCATAACATGACACAACATAAACATTTGCACAACTTTCACTCGAGATTCAAACTTCTACTAAAAATACACAAATTTCAAATGAGAAAATAATGAAATTTTAAGGAACACATTCGAAGGATTAAACAAATAAATATAGTATAGTGCTGTAAATTGTTTACAATATGTATCATGTACCATTATCGAATTTTAATTCGGAGGGTGTCGAAATGACATCAATATTTTTCGTTTTATTCAAATTTGTCGGATGAATACTCTCTGCTGGTGAACATTCACCATTCATAACACTTTTATCTATAACTTCACTGTCTTTGTTATTGGATTCCATTACGAAAATATTATAAATTATTCGATCGTAAACACCATTTCACCATCCTCTTACTGCTTGCCTTCTAGACGATGATGCCAATTGACACTGATAGGGACAGTTACTTGAAAATTGACAATTGACGTATAACGTTGTTTAATTTTTTCGACCAGAAAGGTAATGATTTCACTCCATACATTTCGTTTACATTTTAATTTTCTGTCAAATGAAAATTAAAATGGGTCGAAAAATTATTTAAATGATACGTTGATTTCTTTGAAGTTAATTGTCGTTCAATTAAGTAAAACGAAATAAAATAGGATGAAATTAACTCTTAAGAAAATTGTGGTAATTTGTTCAGACTTTTGTGAAATTGGACTTTATTTTATTTTCCCACACTTTTGCACATTCAGAGACGCTAAACGAGTAATAGACTACCGTTATTAGTGTTATTACACATTTGAATCTGAAGAAACATTAATTTAACAAAAAAAAAACAATTACCACAATATTGTCAACAACCTCGCGTTCCCACCAAAAAACTGCTGATTTCTTAAAGTTTCATATCCTCACAAACGATTATAATGTATTTTTATGAAGAACAAAATATTTTACTAGAGCTTAATTATACAGCAGTGCTATGCGTTTCGGTTTGAAGGGTGGAGCAACCGTTGTAACTATACTGTGACCTTAGAACTCATATCTCAAGGTGGGTGGCGGCATTTACGTTGTAGATGTCTATGGGCTCCAGTAACCACCGAACACCTGGTGGTTTGTGAGCTCGTCCACCCATCTAAGCATAAAAAAATGGGTTGCATGATGTCAATAGTTTATATATAGTTTATATATATAGTAAATATTTTATTAACATATATGAGTAGAAGGATTAACATTATAATAATATCTTAAAAAGTACCCCCACGCCTTTTTACAATGAATTATTTTCTATTTTTTAGTTGGGTTTTCTATAATAGCGTGCTTTTTAGTTTTTTTTTTCAAACTATTATTTATTTTTCATTTTTTTGTTTAAGTAATATTATTATGGATCATAAATTACCTATTCATTAATAAACATTCAGGCAAATACAACAGTTGCTAAGTGAAAAAAAGAAGGCACTCAAATGAATTTGTTGTTTTGACTGCCGAAAGTAAATAACGGGTATAACGATTTAAAATATTGAATTGTCGGAACTGAATCGGTTCTTGATAAGTATGCCAAGTTTCGAATTATTCCGACGTTTTGAAGGCGATTAAAATCACGGTTATAGATTCCGTTACATGCATACTAACTTTAGTATGAAGCTAATAAAAGCGTATTAAAAACTCGCACTAAGCACCCTGATCACAGCTCGAAACTTTCTCAATTTCGTCAAATATAAGATGGTCCTTTTTACCTCTACTTTCCGTATAAAGTACCTACCGAAGTCAGGTCTGTTGTCTGAAAATAGAATAATTTAATTGTTTGAATAAAATGAAATGAATTAAAGGAAATGAGAAAAAATACCTAGAATTTGAAGAATTGTAAACCGAGAAGTGAATATTTAGAACAATGCAATTTAGCAATAAACATCTACAAATACTACAGATAAATAAATTTCATAGAGAGTGTGGAATAAAAATATATAAACTTTAATTATCATAAATCATATTGCTTTTTGTGTCATTTCAAAAATGTCATAAAACCATCTTGAATTTAAAACAAAACTTTGCAAAAAAAATTGTTTAAATTTAACCGATATGGATTTTACGTCTCAATTATCAAATGGTAAACGTATTACGAAAATTGAAGATATCATCGATATGCAAAAAGGCGAAGGGCATTTTAATGTACGGCAAGTCGCTTTTCATTTACCTCCAGAAAATGAACAGGTTTCATCTTCAGCCTGTACTGAAAAAAGTTTAGAATCTAGTATTTATAAATTAAAATGCAGAACTAGTAAAAAGAAAATTAAAAGAAGATTGAAACGCCCTAAGAGTCCACTGCCTGATGTTGTTTCTTGGCCAAGCGATTCAGATATAACCGTATTAAGAATGAAAAAGTGCTTGACCAACGATGCTCTGAAAAGAAATGATGGAAATCCTGGGGATGGTTTCCACCAACCAGATACTTCATCGATGGTTAATTTAGCCACACTAATAAAGCAATCACAAACTCCTTCAAAGCACAGTATTAACATGGAAGAATATCTTCTACCGTTGACCTCTTGGGAAAAAGTAGATCAAGAAAACAAACCATGCGATTTAGAAAACGATAAAATTAATAATCCATTTAATCCGAAGCATGATTTAAAAATTTATAATGCTGCATGCAGTCGCATAGAAAATTCTGCAATTTTCTATTCGAATGAAAGCGCGGCAAATCGTACAAAATCAAAGATGGCAAAATTTTTGCGTCTGTACTTTTGTCCTTGTTGTACTTGTCTGTACAGAATGGAGAAAAATGATAAAATCAGGGAAGAGCATTCCATTTATTACGCACAATGTACATAATTTTTGAAATAATTGTACATATTTGGTGCAATAAATTATAAATATGAATCTACTATTTTGGCGCCTGAATAACATACAATAAAACTGTGTACTTGAAGTTTTATAGATTCTTTATATATTACCTGGTATTTTATAACAGAGTGACCACACAAGAAAGTGCAATCTGTATGTTAAAATATACCTTTGATGATGAGGATTGTCGCGTTGCCCAAAACGCGTCTTGTTTTAACGATTATTTTTACTCATCCGGTCGTAGCTGGAATAGGCCCTTAGGTCACCAGCAAATAGGTAGGGGAAAAAAAGATTATTTTAATATTATCTTTTTGTGTTGTGCCATATTTGTCTGTCAAGGCAGTATCGATGTCAATAAGTGATGATAGCTTTCAGCATCGCCTCACCAAAACCCGCACCGATCTACTGAACGTGGAAGTAAGTTAAAGATGTCACATCCCGGGTGGGATGCCGAAGCAGACATCTATGATTTAAAAGGCAGCGGTGTAAAACAGATCGTCGATCGTACGCCTCCCAGTAGCGTAACTTTATGATGGCAAGGTTGGCAAAATGCGACGGGCCCCTGGCATGACGGAGCCGCGAAAATAACGTAATTTATAAATTTTGTGTACTTAAAATCAACTAATTTACCATCCATCATTTGCCATGGGCCCCAGATCGTATAGCTGCGCTACTGGAGCTTACCAGTGCGCTTAGTGCGAGTTTTTTAACGTTCTCGATCTCGTAAAAGTTAACTAGTAGTAGTAGGTACTTACTGTATTCTTTTCTCTTCAAAGGTTGTGCATACTTATTTTCAAATTTAAATCTGAGGATTAAAATTGAAAATTAATATCTAAATAGATAAATGTTTGCTTGCAACACTAACGAATAAAACCCGAGAATCATGTCTGAAACTATAAATAAAATTAAAAAAATCCAACTAAGGACATACGATGCGTCGCCTGGAGAACAGATACTATAAAAATTAAAGCAAAAAATGCTGGTCAATTCGTTCGATCGGCGTACCTGCCGACCTAAGGTTGCCAAACGTTTTCTTTCTTTAGCCCACCAAGTCGGTCCGCCCGTGCCATGTTATAAAGCCGGGAGAAAGCACTTAGCCCGAACAGTCTCGTTTCGTCAGACGTTGGCGCGTTTCGGTCATTTCGCGCGCTTTTTGACGTTTACAGAAATCAGTGTTGTAATTTTTACACGGATAATTTTTCGGTGCGTGACAATGGAAATGAGGTAAATATAATACAGATTTTTTATGTACAAGAAATAAAAATTAACTTTCTCGGTTTCTTTATACACAAATAGAGAAGTGCTACATAACACGATTTATCAATTAGTCGAGAAATAAATTGAATTATAATAATTTAAAACTTATGTTAAACCTAATATGATTTATCCAAAGTCAGTTACTTAATTGTTTTCTGTTGTAGTTTGTTTCTATAGTCATTTCAATAGTGACTATTAAATTTCTTGCCTTCTTGTTGTCTATTGTCAGTCAAGAAGTTAATTTCTATTAATTTCTCGTGTACCGCAACATGAGAAATCGCTCGCTTTCTCATTGTACTAATACCTAACGCTTTAAGTTTCGTTCTTTGATTGTAATTGAAGTGAATTGAACTCCTTATGGAACCTAATAATATTTAAAGTCTCTTGTTTTTTATTATTATTTTTATAAGTAGTAGTATCACGCCACCTTAACGAATTAAATGGATTAAACGTTAGTTAGTTTATAGACGTTGCGTAGATATTGTCAAAGTTAAATATTTCGATTATGGTATACCTATGGTCATCATAGATTCCTATGCGAACCCTCAAAGTATACAAATTAATTTGATTTTGTTTTATTTTTTTATTGTATAAATAAACGTACCCTGCGGTTTCGATAATTTTAAATTGATCGTTCAGAAACAAAATCGCGCGATATTTCCCGAGATAAAAAGTTGCGTCTATCACTCTCAGGTTCGTAAATTTCTCGTCGATTTATAGATCCATTGTTATGTATAATTACGATTCAGCTTACTCACTGTCTGTTCAGAGAGTCGGTAAGCTGAAGTAGCAGCGGGCTGGAAATATTATGTATGTATGTATATGCCGTGGAACCGACGTTCACTGTACCAAAACAGGTTCTTGAGTGGAGACGGCGCACCGGCAAACGAAATGGATGAGGAGAGCCAACGGTCGGGCTCACTGCTGTAAATTGGGAGAAGCCTATGTCCGGCAGTGGACGATTAATGATGATGATCATGACCACACTGTAGAATTTACTATAGCAGACATACCTAACGTTGTCCGGGTCATGTAATTTAGCATTATAAAAAGAACTCTATTTATCAAGCCAATCAATAGAGTATTGGAGTTCTTTGGACACATTGCTCGAAAGAAGGCTTACTAGCTTGAGCGGCTGATGATGACGGGCAAGATAGAGGGCAAACGTCCCAGAGGACGCACTCCCTCGAAATGGTCGGACCAAATTCGATCTTGTCTGGACATCAAGCTCCACGATGTCAAAAGTTACAAATTCTATTATAAAAATTTTAATGTAGGAGATTCGTCCCGTAAGACGAAAAAAATTTTTTATTTATTAAAAATAATTAATATCTTGATATTAACATTACAAATAAAAAAACAATCTTAGTTTTTTTTAAATTAACCCAACCACGTTCGAAAGTAGACGCAGACATCGTCGACGTGACTGATCATCCCGTGTGTCAGCTGTCACGTGACATTTGAAAAAATCAACTGTTATTGCTTTTTTACGTCTCTGAAATCACCAATACTGCCACTTATCCGCGTCTTTGGAATATCGAGTGTATTCTACGAATAATTACCAGCCGCCAAGGTTCTAAGCAACGTTAAAGTAATTTCACAGCATTACTAGGACAAGAACTAGTAAAAAAACTAGCCCATAACCGATTGATAGATTGACTAGGTACTTTTTACTCCTATTAAGGTATATTGCATAACGAATCTGCATTATGAAATAAACATTTCAGTGACCAAAATAAATTATCTAGGTCTAACTTAGAATTTTGTTCCAAGGATTTTAAAAAGATACAAAAAACCGCGCAGTAAAGTCGTGCTTATTTATACCGCGAAACATTCTTGCGTTCCTGTTTGAAAGAAATACTTAAATAATAAATGAAATACTTAGATACTAGAAAATAGCAGGTAAATGTATCCAAATGCTTGAATTGGTGTTTATAGTCGAATCCAAATCCAAGCCTTTTGTCCTTTGTTAAGGCTGCCCGAAAATCAAGTACAAATGTAGATTTCGGAAAATACAGTGCTGAGATTATCTTCCCGTTTCCTGTACCGTTAATGTTGCTAGCTTTGCGAGTAAAAGTTAACGAACACATTTCATAATATGTTTAATATAATATCACAGTAAGCTGTTCCGCATTAGCTACTTAAACGCATATTACTTATTATGACCTTAAAGCGGTTCAGTTTTTTTTTTTTTGTCTAATATGTAAATGAAAACGTAATGTGTAACTAAGAAAGTGTTGGGAGACTCGTTACATAATTGGTGCGCGCGGTCGCAACATCAAACAAGTTCATAGTTTTAGTGTTTTTGTGTGCGCCTCACGATTGTGAGCGCGCGTTCGCAGGCTATTTTTATTTTAAGAATTTCTATTTATAATTGTTGTTTTTGTTTTCTTTATTCACCATCGACGTAGAACCTTCCAAATTTGATAATTAGGGAGTTCAATTCCTTTTAGGTTGTAAGTACCCACTAAGGATTTTTGGATCTTTCTCCCCTAAGGATAGGGGAGAATAAGAATAAATGTAAGAAAATTCCGTCATTTTCGAATTAAGAAACACGATATTTTATATACTTGGTTCTGATTAAAAATTAGACATTGCATTACAAATAACATTGAACGTCATTTGAATCTCAAAAGAGATCTATAACACATTCTTTCGTATTAATTGATTTAAAGGATCTAGTGTAATGCAGGAGTCGGTACCGCCATTTTGCAGCTAAGCATTATGGCTTGATGGGTAATTGAGACTACGAACCAAACATAGCCTCGGGAGAATTCAGATTCCAATAACTACACTAGGTAGACTTGCTCACAGCTTCTCTGCCTAACCAAGGCAATTAATTACTAATCGTCAATTATATAATTTTCTCATATTTTTGACTATTGCGTTACTATTCCCCCCGTTAAAACAAATTCTAATCTTAAAACATTAACATGTAACAAGGTAGGTAAATATTTCCTTAAGAATTTGGATATTTTTTTACTAATTGTTAATTATGAAAAATTATACATACTTAGCTAATTAAACTCGGTTCATGAATTTTTATTGCATCATGTGTTTCATGCATTCCAAAAAATCTAACATACATTCTTTAATATTTTTTTATTAAATTAGGTACGTAGATTTTATCGTTGCGTCTGTTTTAAGTTTATAATATCTTCAAGAACATTAAAAGATATAGATCAAAAAGTTTGAAATCATTAATTAAGATTATAATTTTAATTACAACTTGCTTACATTAAAATTTGATCAGAGTGTATGAATAAGAAGAACTTCACGAAATACAACTTGCAGTTTAAACCAATAAGCCTTATAGAGAATCACGCTTATGTGGTTAAACCAGAAGCTATTTTACGCACGAAGTAACGTTGCGCAACGAACTAAGTATCAAGTGGATCTCGTTAAATGCGAATTACGATGATCTTGCGCTAAAACATTACGCTAAGTCACACCCGCATTCAGTGTACGTAGGTAAGAGGATTTTTTTTATATCTTTAAACGAGCAATTTTTGTATATAAATATATAATCTGAATAACAGAAACGGCTCCAACGATTTTCATAAAATTTTGTACACAGGGGATTTCGGGGGCGATAAATCGACTTAACTACGATTTATTTTCAAGGAATGTTGTTTTATTCGTGTTTTCAATAATCAACTTTATCGATAATCAACTTAAACATTATTTTTTTTATTGAAAGATAATAACAAATAATAATATAATATCAATATGTAATTCGTATTTAAATATAATTTGTAAACAACACAATTTATCAAAAAAAAACGGTAATTCTCTAGTTATATTTATATAAGAACTTGATTATTGATAAGTAATAAAGTCAACACGCTGTATATCTTACTTTATATTAATTATCATGATCTAACAATACGACATTAAGAACAATAATAATGTGTTTTTTTAAATTCACATGATTGAATAAAAACTAAATAAGAATAGACAAACAAAATGTTAGGACTAGTGTGTACTGCCCATTGTAGTTGGTGACATATTAATTGTTTGTTTTATTGTCACTGTGTGTGTGTTAAGCCAAAATCATTTCATATGACAAATAGAAGTATTAAGAAATGTTCTGCTTGTAAGAGACGCGTAAATAATATTAAAAACTGTGTTAGTGGTAAAAGTTAGTGAAGTAAGAAACTAATAATAAAAATGTCAGAGAACGATCTAATACTTTATAACGATGGTAAAATTGAGTTAAGTTATTTCACTAATTTATTTTATTACAAAATATTTTCATTGTGCATAATTTTAAAGTTTCAAATCCATTGGGACACGATTGCTTTGCGGCAGAATCATGCAGGTTGATACTATCAGCCGGTGTTTACGCAGACCGCAACAACAGTGAATAATTATTTATTTAGACGTAGCCACATGAACACATAATGTCACATCTTGTTCGAATAGATAAGTTGTAAACCTTGACTCCGTTGCGTTGAGTACCTATACATGTTCCGAGCTGCCTGAGGGATTGATCTGTGCATATAGAACTTTGTATTAGTGTATTCGTTGCCCAGGATCAACTATTTAAATTAAAAGACAATACTTACAAACGAATGTGAACAAATGATGTTAAAATTAGGGTTGAACTTAAGGCGGCAGAGCACAAGGAAATGTGTGTTTAACTTAGTGCGAGTTTTTTAACGTTCTCGATAGCGTAAAAGTTAGGTAGCTCATATTTGTATGGAATGGAATGGGATGGTTAACTTTTACGCTAGCGAGAACGTTAAGAAACTCGCACTAAGCACACCTGGATGCATTTTTCGTTAATAAACATACATTGGTAAATCCTGGAAACATATCACATGACATAACTAAATAATATTACTAGAGTTAATAGAATTATGCACATACAACTAATGCGTAGTGGATATTGATTGTTAAATAGTAGGCAAAGAGAATTATCAAATGATTAACTAAATAGCAGCAGGAACAATTTAGAAATTTTTTTTTTTGTAAATAGAACATACGCAATAACAAATAGTGAGGGATGTTATGCAGCAGAAATAATTCGATAACGATTACAAGTCAAAGCGATTATTTCCGCTAAAATAAAGGGAAATCATTCGTGTAATTACAAAAGCCAAGGAGAAACAGTTAATAGGGCTACTGACCTATGATATAATAAACTTATTAACAGGAAAATTGCATAACATTGAACAGGCGCGGAAAGAAANTACGCAATAACAAATAGTGAGGGATGTTATGCAGCAGAAATAATTCGATAACGATTACAAGTCAAAGCGATTATTTCCGCTAAAATAAAGGGAAATCATTCGTGTAATTACAAAAGCCAAGGAGAAACAGTTAATAGGGCTACTGACCTATGATATAATAAACTTATTAACAGGAAAATTGCATAACATTGAACAGGCGCGGAAAGAAATCGATCGGAAATCGATTTCGACAGGATAATATAAAATCAACACTCCGTTTCGACTTTGGTTAATTATAAGGCATTAGATGAATAATCAAATATGCATGAGTCACAAAACGTTTTGAATTATTAAAAAACCAGTTTGTCGGATCACATTATCTGTCTTCATGTATGTTTTTGTTTAGATCAACGATTATCCATCCAATCATGTACCCAATATCTGGCTGTTAAATTAAGCGGGCAAAGGATAATTTTGGATTTGTATCTAACGAAGAACTAGAATGCGAATTAGGTCCGGTGGATGCTACCTATCAAGTTATAAAGCCACCTGTCACCAAATACTAATGAACCATCGAAAACCTATCACTAATATTAATAGAGAGATAAATGTTCAATGATAGGAATACAAGCTATTTTTATTAAAAAAAATTTTAATCCCCTAACATAAGGGGCAAATATTTTCCTTCAAACATCCTCTACACAGACACTCTAATTATGGTTTGTAAAGTGCCAACATAAAAAAATCCACTACGAAATTTAAATTTCAAGCAAACCAGTTCATTAAGGAGTATATTGTAACAACATTTAACTAATCTCAGTAATGTTACGACACATGAATACCTTCAACAATGTAACGATACAAAATGAATCAACGTCTTCAATTAACGATTGTCCACAGTCTATTGACACTAGACATTGTGGGCTGATAGCTCGTGACGACACTGACACAGATGTCGAGAGATCTATACACAGGTTGTTGTGTCAGCTATTGTATTAATACAGTTCTTAGATATGTAGGTGGACTGTATTAGAAGTTATATGATGGAACAAAATCAAATGTTGTATAGTTTTAAATGAACAAATTACTGATCAGAATAGAATCTGAACTAGCCGTCAAAAATGAATAGGTATTTGTGAACCCAATATTATTTTAGTGATGAAATTTAAAGCTGATCTAGTATGAGCTCAGTCTTAAGAAAACATAAATATATCGATGTCTGTCCGTGAACCATTTTTCCTCGATGACGGAACATAACATACATTGATAAATCCTTGAAATTAAATCAATACAACTTGGACCATTTTGATGGAATTTTGAAATAATCCAAGTCGTAAACAGGATGATGACATTAATTAGAATTTAAATGGCTAACTATTAATTTACTATCAGTATTTATGTTTGATTGATCAATATGATAAAGGTAATTAGAACGACCATAAAGTCAAGTACGAAACTGTAGCAATAGGCCAAATTTAAAACGATACTGACCTAAGATTAAGTACTTTCAATACTACAATACCAGTAACTACCGGGAATTTGTTGTGAATTGCCGTATCAAATATTCTTGTACCTTTGACCAGTAAGATTATAAAGTAATTTATTACTAATATATAATATAATTTAGAAGAAACTGATGGTATCGCGACGGAAGACGGAGGAAAATATATTTTAATAAAATAAAAACTAACAAAGCATGAAATTAATAATGGTGAGATATTACAAGTTATATACGTGTAAGTAATAAGTTATAACAAGTTTTGTTATTTATTATGCTTCGGCTTACTATTAAAAATACTTGTATTATACTATATTTTCCTAAAACATTTATTTACTTAGTCTGGCCATAAATACTGTTACAATTAAAAATAAACAAAATATTACATTTGAATTTGGAATCTGTCATTTTTATATGATTGCTCATTGAGTGTTCTCATTTTGGCGCCAATACATTGTACAATATTTTGCGATATTAAAATGGAGTGGGGTGATAAATTATTATTATTTATGTATTAAACTAACACNTTCCTAAAACATTTATTTACTTAGTCTGGCCATAAATACTGTTACAATTAAAAATAAACAAAATATTACATTTGAATTTGGAATCTGTCATTTTTATATGATTGCTCATTGAGTGTTCTCATTTTGGCGCCAATACATTGTACAATATTTTGCGATATTAAAATGGAGTGGGGTGATAAATTATTATTATTTATGTATTAAACTAACACACTGTAAAAGTAATAAATGTTATTTGCAATAGATTTTTTTTATTTTTTATTGTAACAGTATTTATGGCCAGACTAAGTATATTTACAGAACCAAAGCTTGATTGAACAAGATTGTTACGCAAACGAAAGTGAAACGTGATAATGGTGTCTAAAATCCATATGCCATTACACAAGGATTTGTTCGTGATTAAGTGCCGAATAACGGTGACTGAGTTTACCATCATTAATAATTAAACGGTTTACACACACGCATTTACACTGAGCGAAAGTCTTGTATTGAGAATGACATTTCAGATTTTAAAGAAAGCCTTCATTACATTTACTGTGATTTGAATTCTCGTAATGTATCTCGTCAGACCTGATGCATATTATTTGAGTTTTAAATTTTAAACTCTACATACAATAGTAAATTACTACTATGTAGCAAAAGAAGTCGAATGAAAAAAATGTGGTCTCATAGTACTACCTTCCCTGAATTGACAGTGACAAAATATTTTTACGAAACGAATTGACAGCCTGTTGTAAGACTGTTGTACAGAATGTTGTAAGATTCATCAGGTAATTAATTTTATTTTATTCTAGATTTCGATTAACTCAATTTTAATGATTTAATTTAGTACCACCTCAGGCGCATCTGATCTGTGAGCGGATCCAAATCCCATTTCAAATCACGATAAGCCTTGATCGTGTAATCTTGCAATTGTTTTATAAATTTTACAGTTTTCTCCGTATTTGACATTACAGTTTTTGTAGTCCCGGTCAAGCTAGCACTTTAGTATTAGAAAGTATCACGAGTTAGCAAAAAACGAAAATATAGATATATTCCATATTGCATTCATACTGAATGCAAGATGACTTCAAGTGACAGCATTCATGATTGATGTACCACACGAGTTGTAATTTCCGTATGTTCATCAAGACCAACATGAATATGAATGATATTTGACAATTCAGCTACAAATCACTATTATTAGCTCTGTCACAAAAGAAGCTCGCTCAGTCCAAATTGCCTTGTCAAAGTGCTTTCGATTTTCGCATTACTGCATAGCCGAAACAGTTAATTGGTTTTAGCATTGTTCGCATATCATAACTGATTTCCCAACCTAAGTCTTTATTAACAAAGTCATCCTCTTTAGACAGATTTATAAATAAAATTCTTCTATCAACATTATTCCTTCGAAACTCAACTCAAGCGTAGCACAATAAGTTTTTTTTTCTTTTACTTGAATTAGTAAATTAAAAAACATTCTCTAGCGAAATTGCACAAAACTAATATAGTAATAGACTATTACAATTACAAAACAAAACTGAAGCAACTGAAAATTGCGTGCTACGAATCGAATTCAAGTTTACGCAGTTTCCGTATTCTCAATAACGTTTCAAAGTCAAATAGAATAGTTAAAAAACGATTTTTCCAGCACGAAGATAATATTAAATGGACAACGTTGGCCACACGAAATGCAATTAATAATGGCGTAACAGTTCGCTTTATAAATTGCGTTAGACTTGACAATGAAAGAAGTGTCACGACTCGATCTGGTATTAGAAACAAATCCTGCTTGTGATTCTATTAAAACTAAACGGCTGACCTTTGATTTTTGCATGATAAAAAACAAATCAAATTTTATTAACAGAATTCTGTCTTTAGAATAAGAGTGAAGGCGGTTGAAACCGAAATGAGTCACAGGCGACACAGTTTAACACATTCTAACTTATTACGGATTTACATTGCTTACGGATAGTGCTTTGTCTGTGTTATAAATACCTCTAGGTATTAAAGTAAGTATATATTTTACTTTTATTTATTTCATAGGTAATTGAAATATTAAGACATGTACTATTCGGTTTTACACGCTGAAGTTTCCGGAGAGTCAAACCAACAATAGTCAAAAGATTACCAATTTTTTTTTCAATTACCTTTCCGATTCCATAATTGTATTTAAAGTTTGGAACGCAAATCATTTGCATTGGAAAGTGCACTAGAATTTCGCATTCCGACGTGCTTAGTTAGCAAGGTGCATTAACACAATCTTTGGTCACGGATCAGATACCATATAACATAAATGAACAATAATACTCTTAGTAAGTTCAGTTGCAAACGTAGTTCAAGAGATATTGGACAATAGATAAGTTTTCATTTCACGATTCGATGGTTCCGATGGAGAAAGCATCAAAACGTGCCAGTGGTTTTTTTGTTTGTTTATGTAGGCACGTGATGCGGATGCTATGTTTTAAAATGTAGTTTGTAAACTGTAATGTTCATGTGTAATCCAATAAGAAAATCGCTGCAATCCATAGCCTCTTAAAAATCCAGCGAGACCGATTAAAATTAGCTAAGTGATGACGCATGTATTATGATGTGGCCATATTAATATTATCTAGACTCAGGAAATCCTTTGCAGTCGGCAGTAATGTGATGTTAACATAATAATATCCAATTTTATATTTCCACCGATAGAATACGCAATTAAAAAAAAATACACGTTTATAACATTAAATAAAGGTCAGATTTTTAATTGCTCCTGCAGCTTTTAGAAGTGACCAAATACGAAAGTTCAACTAAACAATTATTTTGCGGAACTAACCGCTACACATGGTTTAACAGAATTTTTTAATTACAACTGTGAAGTCTAAATAGTTTTACGTCTGTGGTTTCGCCTGTGTTTTTTAAGGCGCAGCTAAGCACAATTTGCATATGCACAGAAAAATGTACATACGCATCTAATCTTCATTTAGAATTAAAATCTGCATTCGTTTGTGAGTCAGGGTAGTGTACCACCCGATCGGTCGCGTTTCCGATCCGGTGGTAGATTCTGCGAAGCACTGCTCTTGCTAGGGTAATTATAATTAGTTATTAATTAATTATTAATTATTTAATTAATTTATATATTAGCTCACCTACACGCTAGGGTAACGCTGATATAGCCTCTCAAGGCTATCTGCATAGGTAGGGAAAAAAAAAGCGTGGGGTTTCATTGAGTTCAACGAAATTAGTGATTTCATTTAAAAAAACCTGATTTACATCTTAAACTAGCTGACCCGGCAGACTTCGTAGTGCCTCAATCGATAAATAAAAGACACATCAAGGGGACACATCAAAGGAAAAACAAAATTGTTTTTGTTTTTATATAATTCCGAGCTTTTTCATATTTTTTCACTTTTTAAACCTTCCCTGGACTTCCACGAATAATTCAAGACCAAAATTAGCCAAATCGGTCCAGCCGTTCTCGAGTTTTAGCGAGACTAACGAACAGAAATTCATTTTTATATATAGAGATTGTTTTTCAACCACAGATTTGATAAAACCTGAATAACTGTAACATTTTTTGTTCGTTGTCGTTTTCGGTATTGGCATATTTAATGCGGTTGGACGCCACGGATTTTTAAATGAGTATTTAACTATTCTTCTATTGTTCATTGAAAAAAACCTATGCTTAATAATTTTTGGAATTATTTTTCTTCTACCCAAATTGTAAGTGTTATATGAGCATTTTCGTCCGGTGTTATTGCATTGTTAGCTTAATTAAATAAATATAAAAAAATTATTAAATTCTATCCGTATTTTAATTTTAAATATTTATAAAATTTGAAACAATGACGTAGGTTATATTATAGTACCTACGCTCTTTTTATTTTTCAAAATTAGAAATATCAAAGATGTCCGGGAAAAACACTGTAAACAAAACTATAAATCATTTAGCGATTAGCCTCATCATTTTCCCATATGAGATAGCAGGTTTCGCCTGATTATCAAGAAAGGACTCTGAAATAGAACTGGTACGATTTGAACTATTTATGAATATTTAAATGTTGCTAATAGTGCGTCGAGGGACTTTTCCAAAAACCGATTTCACTGTAACAAATATGGACTTCGTCTCCGAGGCGGCGACAACAAAAACTATGTAGTGCTTGGACATATGATACTTTTAATTTGTCTGAAAACTCAATTTGTAGACCACTGTAGGAACAATCCTTCAAGAATGAGAACAATGTATGTAACTACCAAGGCTCTAAAACCCTAACACCATTGTAAAACTTATGCTGCGTTGCTTCGAAATGTGGAGTAGAAGTTAGGAGATGACCCTTGAGGGCTTAAGGGTCAAAGTGTGGGCCCTGAAGTAACACATTAAGGACGTTGCGCAATCGACTTTTTCACCTATAATCATAAAAATAGTTACAGCAATCCATCGACTTTCGCGCGTTAATTACGATAAAGTTAAATAAATACCATTGGGACAGGCCTGGGTTACGCGACACATTGCAATGTTTTTATCTCACACATGTACGTCGCAGTGTTCCGTTGACCCACTTAAATCGGTCACATAATCGACAGTTTTATGGATGTGTTGAATTACTGTTGTTCGACTCGTTTTTTTACCATTTAAAGTTTGTCATTTTAATTGTCGATGGTCGTCGCGTCGTGATGGCGGTAACGACAATTTTGATTTGCACACTTAATTAATATTTCGTAATAACGGAAAAGAATATAATTTTATTTTTAAAATACAAAATTAAATGGTTTCGAATTTTGCTTTTCATTGAAATAACTGATGGAACTTATGATTTTATCGATTCACTGGTAGAAGAACGCGCTTTAGTCGGCTTAGTAGGTAAAAAGATACAGCTTTCCTGTCTATTTCTGCCGTAGACCGCGTCCAAATCAATCAGGAATAATAGCATTAAACTTTGTGTCAAATTTGACCGGGGTAGACATGAACTACACGAACTGGACGACAGAACTATTCTACATGTTTCAATTTTCACTCTGGGACTTCGGTTCCCTCTGTATTTTGTACCGCATGTTCCATGGGGAGTGCTCTGAGGAATTGTTCGAGATGACACCAACGTCTCGTTTTTACCATCGCACCGCCCGCCACCGGAGTAGACTTCATCCATACTACCTGGAGCCACTGCGGTCATCCATAGTGCGTTTCCAGAGGTCTTTTTTGCCACGTACCATCCGGCTATGGAATGAGCTCCCGTCCACGGTGTTTCCCGAGCGCTATGACATGTCCTTCTTCAAACGAGGCTTGTGGAGAGTATTAAGCAGTAGGCAGCGGCTTGGCTCTGCTCCTGGCATTGCTGAAGTCCATGGGCGACGGTAACCACTTACCATCAGGTGGGCCGTACACTCGTCTGCCTAAAAAGGCAATAAAAAAATAATACTGTATATCAGACGCAGAACGTCCAACCATAAACACACATATTCCGATTTATTTCTGGTCTTTGCGATCCGTCACGCGTTTACATGACAATCCTTTATAAAACAACATACGTATTTCTAGTTCTTAAGATTAGACTCATTTTTCATTGCCATATCGAACTCTTACTTCAAGGCGATTTTCATCCACGGAATTAGGTAATCCCTGAATGACACATAGACGCTGCTCAATAACCTTGGTACAGTAAAATTGTTGCCCTAGACACGTCCTTACGGATCCATCAAATCCAATAACCTTTGCACTAGACGCCTTCAGCTCTAACACTAGGATCAGGCTTAGGGAGCCCGGTAACCGTACTAACTCATGCATCAGCCCGCTGAGTTTCTCGCCGGATCTTCTCATCGGGTCGCCATTCCAATCCGGTAGTAGATTCATTCGCGAAGCAGCTGCTCTCAAGTTTTTAGGTTTCCTTCGGAGGCGCTCGGGCAGCTGTTAGCAAATCCCACCCCTCCTAGCTGAACCTTTGCTCGCCCACCTGTCCTGGTGAAACTGGAAAGACCTCCGGGCCAGCAGGAACCCTTCAATCCTAAAAAATAAAATAAAATTGTTCTAAAAGTGGCAGCAGAAGCTGAATACCCGAAGTTGCATACTTAAAGCATATAAGGGACCTATTACATAATATTCTCTGGCCACAAATTACACACTTAATACAGTACACCGGCTATGTGTGTTGCACTAATTTAATACAACAGCTGGTCGTTATATAACCGCCCTGCGTACCGCGTCGCCGTTTTGGAGAAATTACTTCTTTTATGTAACACCGGTCGACATTTTACTGACAGTGCATTGAACAGATTATTTAAAATATTGATTAATGGGTCAGACGCATACGAAATCCGAATACGCACGGCGGTGTTTTTAATACGCTTCTGTTATAGTATTTTCTTTAGTTTTCGTAGTTGTAGATTCGTAGTAAATTAAAAAAAATCGAGTTTAAATCGTAAAAGTGGTTTTAATATCTATTAAAGGCGACCATCCAACGTAATTGTCACGAACTTCTAGACGTCCGATTAACTAGAAAATTTGCACACGCATCGTTGACGATACAGTTATCATATACTCGTAACTCTTGCTAAATGTCTATAATTTTCAGGACCTCAAAAAAAAAAGAATATTTGAATTTTTAGTTTAGTCTTGCTTATTCCATAGATGGTATATAAGATTCTAGTGACAGACTAATTAACATCAAAAAAATTATAGATTATTCTACAGGGCAAGGTACTACCATCCTGCCTATTTCTGCCACGAACGTCCCGGCTTGAAGGATAGGATATTCGGATACCAAACGCGCAATTAAGACCTCAATCTGGGATGTGAAGGAACGCTCCTTCCAGCGGCATTCACGTTGTTATGTTTATGCGCATCGGTGACCACTTAAGACCAGTTGCCCTAAGAGCTCGCTCACCCATTTATGTAGTAAATAAAAATATCCGTAAAATAAATGCATTCTAATTGTTCCAGGTGGAGTTTTCTCTTAGCACTTTTGCTGGTCGGAGTGGCGATGGCTTCGGATGAAGAAGACAGTATACCTGACGTGGGAGTGGAGGAAGACAGCGATGAACTGGCTCTGGATCAGGAGGTAAGGAATGGGCAATTTCCTATATTCATACATTTTGTGTAATAAAAATTAAACCCGAATTTTTTTATTTGCTTAATTACTGGTGATGGGACGTCTTGTGAGTCCGCACGGGTAGGTACCACCACCCTGCCTATTTCTGTCGTGAAGCAGTAATGCGTTTCGGTTTGAAGGGTGGGGCAACCGTTGTACTGTTACAACTGAGACTTTAGAACTCATATCTCAAGGTGAGTGGCGGCATTTACGTTGTAGATGTCTATGGGCTCCGGTAACCAGTTAACACCAGGTGGGCTGAGAACTCGTCCACCCAAATAAGCAATAAAAAAAACTTCAGAGGTGTCAAGGGACACCCGGATGGAACGAAGTTCCTTTCGATTAATTGGTGAAGGAATTGTAATTTTTTTTTTAAGCCATAATAATAAATTACGGCATTATGAAGAAGAAAACAACAATACTATGAACTAAATTACTATTGTTGAAACGCTATCTCGAGAAACTGTACTCATTAGGCGGACCAATCGGCTACGAGCAATGTCACGCGATAAGCGCCTACACGTTGATTGGTCAGAATGACGGATCTAAAAAGTGTCGTGACAACTTTTCGTAAGAATTTTTTCCGTCTAGCCCCCTTTCACAACGCGCGATAAGGAACTTCGTTCCAAAAATTAAAAAAACGAAGTCAAGCATTTGTCATTTGTTGCCGGGTACTGTAATAGCATACTAGATAGCACATAGGGCATAACAGGACGATTGATATACTATAGATGGCGCGCGAACAATTTCGGGGATCACCAGTAGGTATTAAATATAGTAAAAAAGTCCCTGAACAAACTTACTGTGCCAGTCAACATCAATTAGTAAATATATTAGACTTCAAGAACATTTATCTTAGATATCTTGTGCCTATACATCCGACCCGTTTCAGATATCTATAGGGCATCAATTACTCGATTCTAACAATCCATTCGGTTTGTTGCTACGCTATCCGGTAATTAGTCTTCGAACGAACGATATTATCATTCGATCACCGCTTTCCTGTTTTACTATTTATACTAAAATAAATAAAGTGTGACAGCATTTGACATTTGTAGTATAATTAATAATAATAATAATATAATAAATAATAACTCGTAAATGCCATGGTTAACATTTTTTGTTTAAGGTACTTTTTGATCTAAGATACACTCCATTTTTTTTATTCATGTTAGCTAAGATTTAAAAAATTCAATGACTTATCGTAAGATAATGGTAATTGACAACAGATGACCCAATTAAATTACATACGCTTTATATTTCATCGAACCAATAAACAAATACGAATAAAAATACATATCATTCAGTATATTTTAGTAGTTTAGTAGTATTATTAGCCTTCGCTATTATTATCCTTATGTCTTCAGTACTCTTATATTAATAAGAGAGAAATCATCGCATTTATCGGATGTGTTTACTTCAGTGTTCAATGACAATCGTAATAACATACAACAATAAGTATCAGTCGCGCGTCGGAGCAGATACGCACAATTTTTTTTATTGCTATTCTAGGGACGACGAGCTCACGTCTATAGCCTAAAATGTAAATGCCATTTGATCCACCTTGACATATGAACTAAATTTTTTATATACTTCAATACTTTTCAATACTTTTTTTTATGTTTGAGAAGTTACTGGTGGCCCGGAGGCCTTTCCAGTTTTACCAGGGCAAGTGGGTGAGCAAAGGCTCAGCCAGGAGGGGTGGGATTTGCTAACAGCTACCTGAGCGCCTCCAAAGGAGACCTAACGACTCCAGAGTAGCTGTTTCGCGAATTAATCTACTACCGGATCGGAATCGCGACCCGCTGAGAAGATCCGACGAGAAACTCAGCGAGCTGATGTTTAGGTTAGGTTGCACGTCGAACTCTTTGCCGAGTTCGACGAGTAAAGTTACCGGGGTTCCCACTCCTAGTGTTAGAGCTAAAGGTGTCTAATGCAAGGGTTATTGGATCTGATGCATCCGTAAGGACGTGTCTCAATACTATTGACCAAATCCTAAAAGTTCTTCATAACTGTTGTTTAGCGGCAGAAACAGAATGGAGATAGCTACGCGTACGGGCTTACAATAGCTCTTACCGCTAGTATCTCTCGTCTATTTACTTAAAAAACGATAAACATTGACTACATAAATCAAAAAGCATATCCGTGAAATTACAACCCAACATACATGGGTACATTTTAATAACACAAAGTAATGAAAAACAGGTCACATTCTAATGAAAGTGTTTGAGAGTGTGCAATAAAGAAATAAGTTTGAAACGAAAGCAAGGCGGCCGATCGATTTCACGGTAACATTTCAAATATGCCCGGAATATTGACCGAAACAGTGTTGCCAACTCGCTACTACGTGCAATTTTTAAAACGACCCGCTGTGTGAATTTGTCTAACACAAGGCCGCCGGTGCAGTGAAAGTGGAAAGCAAATCACTTTTTATTATTAGCTTTAAGAATTTTATATCGCTCAATAAAAGTAGCGGTAAATTGAATATTTGAATCGAAGGGGATCGCATTTAGAAATTTCAATATTATTTTCATATTGCATTTGATTTTTCAATGATTGAATATTTTAGTTGCATTTAATTACATTGCACCAATTAGACAAATGTTTTTTCTGTGGAATAGCAACTTTTATTTCTCTGTCAAAAAGGACAGACAATCTCAAGGCACCTTTTTTTTATTTATTGCTTAGATGGTTGGACGAGCTTACCGCCCACCCGGTCTTATGTGGTTACTGGAGCCCTCACAGACATCTACCTCCTACTTCTACATATCTATCTATCACCTGATATTAAACGATTACTGGAGTCCTATAGTAGGTATAACGTAAATGCAATAGCCCAACTCGAGACATATGATTGTAGTGTCGTATTTGTTCACCAATACTTAGCTAGTTTAGATAAGTAAGCGGCTTAGCGCACTGTGTGCTTAGTGAGAATTTTTTTAACGTTGTCGATAGCGTAAAAGTTTATTCATATTTCTAGACTCGCAACGTTTGCCTATATTTTCCAATAGGGGCGCTCTTCCAACTCCATAAATTGAGATAACTTTTAAGCTATCGAGAACGTTAAAACACTCGCACTAAGCACCCTGGATAAATAAGAAGTCGCAAACCCGTATTTTTTAATCTACCGCTTATGAAGAATGGTAATGAACGGTTATTGCATATAATATTTACAACTTAGCATGAACCCAAAAACATGAAGTTCCACAGACCACAACTATGTAGGTACTTTTGCGATCTATTTCTCAAAATTATGCGTGTCACAGAAATACGACTGTACAGATATTTGATAGTGCTTAGGAACGTAGACCTGTTTCATTTGGTTAGTCAAACGATTTCAAATGATTCATGAATTATGCCGTCTTTATCGCAATGTGCATATTTGGAATATAGCTCGATACTTTTCAGAGTTGCCTCGCGACTTGAATAAAAACTGTTTTTGGAACGAAGTTCCTTATCGCGCGTTGTGAAAGGGGGCTAGACGGAAAAAATTCTTACGAAAAGTTGTCACGACACTTTTTAGATCCGTCATTCTGACCAATCAACGTGTAGGCGCTTATCGCGTGACATTGCTCGTATCCGATTGGTCCGCGTAATGAGTACAGTTTCTCGAGATAGCGTTTAGTTCATAGTATTGTTTTTTTTCTTCATAATGCCGTAATTTATTATTATAACTTAAAAAAAAAAAATGTGTGCGTGTACTAGTGTACACACGTAAGAAGTGAAACTTGTTTATGGCCTTATTTTTCGAAAAATGATCTACATGCAACTTTCTAGAAATTGGTTAAATAAAGTTAAATTAGATAAAGTTTAAACAAAAGGATTTTATTATCATAGACATGAATACAAAAAAGTTAAATTAGATAAAGTTTAAACAAAAGGATTTTATTATCATAGACATGAATACAAAACAGATGGCGCGTAACGGAAAAAAGTGACGCGTAACCGAAAAATGTGACGGTAAATTTTTTTCCAACGCCGATAAGGAAGTTTCACTTCAAAAATTACAATTCCTTCACTAATTAATCGAAAGGAACTTCGTTCCATCCGGGTGTCCCTTGACATCTGTCTTTTATTTATTTTATTATTCGCTCCACCGAATAGTTTTACTCTAAAGTAGAACAGGAAATCATAGATGAACTAAAGACTTGGAAGCGTAGAACGTTATTTACGGGTATTATACGAATAGCGCCAGCTACTGCGATCAGTTGTTACGCAATCGCGTGAGAAATATGCTAATGTGGCTGTTCGCTCTCGACTCGCACGCGACGTAACTTGCGATAGACAGGAGAGATTACAATAAAAACGGTATTATCGGTAACGCTATATGCCCTTTCTAGGGTTTTAATGTAGGTATTTCAATACAAAAATATTTTCCAACGAATAAAAGTCATTTAAAAAATCTATAAATTAATACGTGAAGCAAAAACTTTGTAGCCTTTTTTACGAAAATTACGCAGTCGAAGAAGTATGATATTTTCCACGCTTATAGTTTATATAGATAAGGAGTGCAGAATGCTAATATTTTTTAAAAATTATGCTTAAGAAACACATTAAATCAATAAGAAAAACATTACACACACTACCATGTATTTGACACACACACACACACACACGTATATCCTCTTTTGTTTATTGTTAAAGTCTGTGGTCTAATTGAGAATATATTAATATTGTTTGTTCATAATCTTATTTGTCTACAGTGTAACCATGGCGAAATTTGTGATTTATGAAAGAATAGTCTTTGACAATAGAACTTTAATAATGTTCAAACTTATAATTGAAATTAATTATGGTCGAATTTCGACCACTGGACGATTACTAGTAAAATTAAATGCTTACGCGTGAAGACAGACGAAAGGAGTTATTGCTATTTGTAGCTTTTTTTTATGATTGAAGGATTACTGGTGACCCGAAGGCCTTTCCAGTTTCACCAGGACAGGTGGGCGAGCAAAGGCTCAGCCAGGAGGGAATTTATCTACTTTTCTTTTGTTTTATTCTTGGTTCACGGTAATGCAGTGTCTCAATTACAAAATGTTTATTCGCAAATTTCCACAAAATTTTATGAATGAATGTCTCCTGATGTTTTTTTTTTATGTAAACCACTTTCTGTTTGTAACTGGTTTTACGAATGCGTTTCGAATAAATAACGAAATAAAACCAAAAGCACTACTATATAACTCTTATATCTTTAAACGACCAATTCTTGTATATAAATATCTGAATCTGAATCTCGGAAACGGCTCCAACGATTTTCATAGAATTTAGTATACAGGGGATTTCAGGGGCGATAAATCGATCTAGCTACGATTTATTTTCAGAAAATGTTGTTTTATTCGTGTTTTCAATAATTAACTTTATCGATTTTATCAATTTTGTTTTTTTCTTTAAATAACCGATAACCGTAAGATCGAAAAATATTATTCATATTTCATCATTTTATCAATATGCAATTAGTATTTAAATATCATTCCTAAAAAACACAATTTATCAAAAAAAAAAAAACGAGCATCTGCTTGTGCTATAAAAGAGAGTAAAAGTGTGTTTATTATAATAGATCGATAAAGAAATCGGAGATGCAATCGAGCAACGGTTAATAAATTATGACAGTCAAAGCTCTAACAAAAACCTCTCACCCGGGTTGCTGACTTGCTGCCAGGGCTGTACTCGGCCATAATTTAAAATTGACAAAAAACGAACAGTATTATTCCGATTTGAATTTTTACAACTATCTTAAATTCGCACGCGTTAGTCTCTCTCATTGAAATAGGAATTATAATTTTGTCGATAAACCTTAACATAATAATAATTGTATAGGTTAAGGAAATAATTAAAATGGCGGATATGCTGTGTGGGCTCACAATACACCAGACAAATTGAAAATTCTTGTTGTACTAAAAAAATTAAAGAATAGGGGCGAATTTAATACTAGGTATACCTAAGGCATAGGCTACCAGATAAACTTTTATTTTCTGCGGAAATAGACAAGCAGTTGGAACGCTCCCGTATTGACTCATAGTTAATTATAATACAATAATTTTAAAACAATTCAAACATAAAAGTACCTATTTAAAAGATTATGACTATTGTGATGTGTATCATCGTTTATTTGTACAAAGCTCGTGTAATACAACAAAATACTCCAACATCTTTCATAATGAAATTAAATTTAAACATCCCTCTAAATCCGCCTCATGCGTGATACAATTTCTACATAACACAATTGATTTTATAAATACATAACTGTCGCGTCGTCTCGCACGATCGCCTGCGAATATCCGACTTGAACTTTTTATGCAATAATTATTAGGTATTTAGTTATAACAATGTCGCAGCCGCATTATTGAAAAAAAAAAACTGGTTTAATTGAAGACAGTCTTGCACGCAGACAAAACTCACGATCCACTTAAATGGTTACCGACCCTCGTAGACATCAGCAATCCTAAGGATACAGTCAAACTTTTTTTCTCGGGTTTGGGGCCAAACCTCGTACGAGGTTTCCACGATTAGGGGGCGCTCGGTGTACCTATGTGGAATTTGACGGTCTGCAGATGTTGGGAGTAGACCGCGGGTCCAAGGATGCTTTAAGACCCTACCCACCAAACCCAACAAACCAACCTACCGTTCTAGATTAACTGCCGACGTTGATTAAAAAAGGGCATTTGTGACCTTTTGCGATACATAATAATATTAGGTAGCTTACATAACAGGTATTTTTAAAGCTTATACGGGCAAACGAGCTCGCAGTCCACCTGGTATTAAGTGGTTACCGGAATCCGTGGATATCAACAACGTAAATTCCGCCACTCACCCTGAAACAAAAATTGTAAGTCTATATTTAATACAACGTTGCGGTATCATTGTAATTTTGAATTTGCCTATCCCAATATCTTGTGTAAGAACTCCGCCAATACATCCGTAAACTATTAAGAACCACATCATAAAAGTCACCTAAAAAGCCCAAAACAAAATTCACAGAATGAACCGAATAATTATATCATTATGGAGTGAATTCGAAAGTCCAATGATGCTTATATTTTTTTCTTTATTTGTCGATTCTAACAGTCATTATTCTCGTACTGAGTTACTGCCACATAATAGCTATTCAATACACGATTATGCAAGCTAGGTACGTAATTATATAAAAGTTTGTCGACAAAATTAAATTTTCCATTTCACATTCGACACCCAATCAAGCGCGACGTTAAGAACTTTTGAAAATAAAAATTCGGATTCACTACATTATTTTTTATTGCAATCAACATGACTAGGGTCGCCACCTACCTACCTACCTACGCGCACCTGTGTGCTGGACTAAGATTGATGACGTCATTCATTTTTTTGTAGCTATGAAATCCATTAACAACTTAGTAATAAGTAACTTGTGCAATTGAGTTAAAAATTAACTAAATCATCTTACGTATCAAAACTTTTCAAATCCAAACTATTATGTCCAATTATGTTGTTAAGGACTTTGAAACGAAGTTTTATCTCTTGCAACAGAACTCGGCCCATTTACTGCTACATCTTGTCTATGTCAGCACGACAAAAATGTGGCACCTTTAACAATTTAAAAGTTTGGTCCCTCACCCAGCTTAGAGAGAGGTAAGGTTCACCGTAACCCGGCAACAGTAAGACTAGTATCCGTAGAAAATATCCTTCTTTCTTGCAAGAGCGTCTTTCATTCAGACATAGAGATGTTAAGGATCATCTCTATGGTAATAGTGATGACAATTATTATGTATTCATAAAGATGAATACGCTAACATTGCATATTATAATTGACGGCCTCTATACCTAAAGCTACGTTGTATCGTAATATTGACCAAACAAATGACTATTTTCAGGAAACAAGGAATCTTCGTCCGCGTGCTTACACGCCGACTGCATACAACGCTCTGCCCAGCGGCTTCCGTCCAACACCTTCCCTGGCTGAACTGGCTGGGTACCAACAACGGCCACAACAGCAGGAGCAGCAAGAATACGTCGTACCTACCAGGCAGCAACAGCAAGTTTACATCGAAGAGCCTCGAGCGCCCGTCAGAGCTGTCCAGAGAAAGGTAAGGTCATAAATCAATAATCACTATAAAAAATTATAATTTATTAGTGACAATTATAAGTTACGTAAGTTTTAATTGTTCTGCTCGTGGCGTTTAAGTTATCTATTAAGTTAAGAAGCTTCTCACGCTACTTTTGTAATTCTAATACACATGTAAAATGAAACACGAAATGTTTTGTATCGGCATAATGGTAGTCTCCTTCCGACCCATGAGGCAATTAACCTACAATGTACTGCCGTTATGAAAAATAAACGTAATCAAACTTATCGATAATCTTCAACTCTATTCGTTTTTTAGTTATCTGCGAAGGATAAAATCGGACATTGGTATAACCAATTTAATAAAACTGTTTAATCCGATATGTCTGTACCTTGAAGAAAAGTAATATTTGATGACGAATGAAGAGATACAGAAAACAAACTAACAATCTTTGGACTTTTTTTCTGTTCGTTTATTGGCGCACGTCTTCTGAACTACTGAATGAATTTTCCAATGATATTTTTTATTAATTTGGACCAGAATATAGACTTTACTTCATTAAAATGTTGCTAACTCTATTTACTTTATTACGTTTTCACGCTCAAACCACAAACTGATTTCCACGAAATTCGGTATAAACATGGCTTGAACTGATATAAGCAATCGATCAGGATCTGCGATTTAAAGTGTAATCCACGCACAGGAGGCTACGGGCTGATAGCTAGTACAATAAATAAATGTTTTACAGCCTCAAGAGCAAAGACCATTGAAATACCAACAACAACAACTCCAAGAAGTCGAAGAAGAACTAGAAGACGAGAAGGAGGAGCCCGACCGTCTCTCTGAGCTGCTCCAACAGTCAAAGTTCAACTGCGTCGGCAAACAGACCGGCTACTACGCTGACGAGGAACTTAACTGCGAAGTGTTCCACTACTGCCAGGACAGCGTCAAGCACTCCTGGATCTGCCCGGACGGCTTCACATTCCACCAGGTAAGAATATTTTGTAAACGGATAGAGTCGAAGACTGGGCAATGGACATCGGCTTAAGTATTAGGTACGTAGATCTGGTCCATTGGTGTTGTCTTTCGTGTCGAAACATCACTTAATGCAGCTCATCTTGAGGCATGAGGCGGTAGTCTCAATAATATATTGCTATGCGACCCTTCAAACTAAAACTGCTAAAATAACTATATTTGTCTATTCAACTAGGAACATCCAGTATAAATAGGATATTCTTTGCGTCGTATTCCTCACTGCTGAGGGTCGTTACCACCCTTTTGTATCACCCTCGCATGCACGATCTTTCTCCATCTAGGTCATCCTCTTTGGCGGTGTGGAGGGCGTCGTGAAATGTGGTAACAAGAGCGGTGTGGATCTGGTCGGACCAACGTATTGGGTTGCGACCTCGAGGTCTTTTCCCATCCACTTTACCGGTTACAATGAGCCTCTCGAGATTGCTACCATCCTTTCTTGCAATATGACCGAAGTATTTAAGGACTCTGCGAAGATATTCTGATTAATAGCATACCAGACCTTAAATGGCCAATTACCATAGACCAAGTTAAGACAAGATTCGCTGCAATCGTTCGAAGCCTTGATTTAAAACAATTGCCAAACACATGAATCACAACGCCGTGTGGGCATCGACCTTCAATAGAAATTAACAACTAGTTACTTGTTATTCATTTACATGCAACAACTCTGCGACTGTACAATTAGGTATCGGTTGTGTAATAGAATCGAATTGATAGTTTTTTTGTTTTTATAGGCTTATTAACTGTAGATCATCTGTGGACGAAGACTTGATTTCATTTTACTAAAACATAGATCATAATTTGTAAATGGCATATACTTAAGAGACAAAATCGAAACAGTTTTTTGCTTCTAAATTTCTATCTAAGCGAATTTGTTCGTGGTAATTATTTAAGAAACGCATAAAATTAAATAAATGAATACATTTGAGCCAATTATCTTATTAATTAAAATATAAATTTGAAAAATTCGAATCAGTAAGGACAGATATCTTATTAACATAAAATCAGAGGCAAGTTGCTATTTATACGTAAAACGATTTGTTTTGTTCATCTGTTGCTTCATATCTCTCAGTAATAATGTTACATGTATTTATTACATTGAGCATAATTTTTATAACCTCTTATGGCTGATTTTTTTATTCGAAATTTCAGTTTCACTTTTACTCTGATGATCCAGAATCTGTCTTCAACTAAAAGATAGCATACTATTGTGTGATAGTTTTTCTCGATACACGTTTGTTTGAAAGAAATCGTTCCAAGCAGGCAAGGCAGTTGAAACATTAATCCTTCGCAATAGGAGATATCTTCTTTTTATGATGGGTAGTATTTAATCCTACAACTGTGCACGATGTATAGTCATGACAGCGTTCGCTCCCTTTTAGACGTGTGCCTATTGAAAGTATAGATTGGATGGTCAAATACAAAATTGGCAAAGTAATTTTACGTTGCAATCTCGGATTTGGTGCCCACGTGAGATATTCTATCAAAATTAAATTATGTTGTGTAACATTATGCGATGAGACAACTATAGGTATAAATAATATTACAGCAAAAAACGACCATTAAAATTTTTTTTATTGCCCTTGTAGGCAGAAGAGTATGTGCCCACCTGATGGTGGGTGGTTACTGTCGCCCATGGACCTCAGCCTAGCCAAGAGCAGAGGCAAGCCGCTGCCTACCTATAAGCAACAATATCCCCTCGTAGCGGCAGTCACACGCGTCCTGTTCCCAGGTGCACCTGATCTGCATGCCGCCGACGCACGACAACATCTGCCAGAAGTCGTCGAAGTACCACTTCGTGAACGAGTACCTGTACCGGCCGGTGAACCAGGACGAGGTGGACAAGAAGCCCAACGTGTCCCTCAAGTACTCGGACCGGTACTACCCGGCCGAGGTGTACAGGGACGACCGGTACGAGCAGGACGAGGAAGAGGAAGAGGTCAGACATCGACTTTCTTACACTTTTCGAGCGAATCTATACTAATACTAACTGACCCGGCAGACTCCGTAGTGCCTCAATCGGTAAATAAAAGACCTAAACTTTTGTATAAAATATAAACTTGAAACAAACAAAAGGAATCCGTCCGACGGGGGACACATCAAAGGGAAAAAACAAAATTGTTATTTTTATTTAATTCCGAGCAATATCATATTTATCTACATTTTAAACCTTCTCTGGACTTCCACAAATAGTTCAAGATCAAAATTAGCCAAATCGGTTCGTTCTCGAGTTTTAGCGAGCTAACGAACAGCAATTCATTTTTATATATATATAGATAGAAGATAGATTATAAAGCTGAAGAGTTTGTTTGTTTGAACGCGCTAATCTCAGGAACTACTGGTCCGATTTTAAAAATTCTTTCAGTGTGAAGGCTATAGGCTATAGGCTATATAACATCATGAGACCGATACAAATCGAGCACCAATAAAGAATGTTTCAAAATATTTTCACATTCTACGTAAATGAACTGGAGGGTAAAATTTTGCGTTATGCCAAAGTAACTATTCCACGCGGACGGAGTCGCGGGAAAAGCTAGTACATCATAATTTTCTGTGTATACAAAGTTATCGGAAAGTATATTTAATACTTAAACCGAATTGTTCTATCCAGTTTTTTTTTACATATAGACAACAACAATGTATGAGCAATTTCGTATTTTCTAATCTACTTTTATCATGAATATTGAATATGAGAAAGTATTTAAGTTTGTTCTCCGATTCCAATTTACTTTCACGCTCAGCTTAGCTTTAATGTAAATCCTATCAAATACAAATTCGCAATAATGTCAGATAATAGTGTGTGAAGTGTGATGATAATTTCTGATGCTCGTCTCACAGGAAGAAGCCCCTCGTCGCCACCCTCAGCCCCAACCTCAGCTGCAGCAGCTCCGCGCGTCTCCGAGACCTCAACCTGCCCAGGTGTTCAGGTCGGCGGAGGAGGTGAACATTCCTCTGGGCCAGAGACGTCCCCAGCGTCCATACGACTTCGACTTTTAGATTCTCACAATACAATCAAATCTTTAGTGATATATGATATTGTTATTTTTTGTTTTATCGGTTTAAAACGATAGCAACAATCGCTGTGTTCTCAACACTCTCTTTCAAAAGCTCCTTGTTGGTTGTAATTAATGGGAATTTGTAAATAATAAAATCCGTAGTGTATAAGTTAAATATCTTATTTATGTACGTTATTGAAAGATTTGTTAAGTTACAAATTAGTTTTAAGCTAGTCTTTTTGTATGATTTGATTAAGATTAAATAAAATTTGAAACTATATAATTTCAGTTTTATTGTTTTGAATTAATGATGGATGGATGTGAGAAATTTCATAAAGAAAATTTGGAGTATCCTGACATAGATGTGACTGTGTCAAAAGGAACAATCTAAAGCATCATTAAACCACGAATATTATAGAAAGCAGCTCATAACATTTTTGCAATACAAAAATACAACAGATACATAAATGATTTGTTTGAAGTTATGGAAATGCATAACTAGTAATAAAATCTGTAATGTTGATCGCAAATAGAATCTAGTTTATCTGTGTTGTTCCCCTCATCGTCGGTGTTGTCCGTCACCGCCGAACTTACCATTGCGTGATCGTTGGTCGTTCTCGAAACTTCCGAAGATAAATTTTTGAGGCCCATTGCTTCAAAATCGCTAGTCGTTTCATTATCTTTATCAATGACCTCATCTCCAAAACATCCCTTTGGGTTTTCATTTTGACTACTCCCCATTACACCAAGATCTTCTTTTCTGCGTTTACAGCACCGAACCCTTTGTTTTCCACTCCAAGAAATTAGGGATTTCCAACTAGACTTCGAAGTGTTTCTCTGAAGAATTGGATTTGATGTGTTTGAAGGATCTTTATTAACATTTTTTTCCACAGTGCTGTCTGTACACGGTGTGTGTCGGTGTCTACAACATTGTTTCGTACTTGAGTTACTCGAATGTTCGCTCATATCCTTAGATTTTTTGCGACCCAACACTTCCTTTTTTTCTTGTGACTCTTTTACGTCATTAGTCGAAATTCGCTTGGCAACATCAAGATTTGAACTAAGTTTTTTATTCCAACATCTTAGACTTGCACTACTGGGAAGTTTTTCGGCACTGCGTTGACTGCTCTCTGAGGTACTATTCACCATATTATTTTGATCATTTTCAATCGATTCCATCTCTAGTTTCGGTGTCGTTTCCATGTTACAATTTTCAAAACTTATATCTGTGGTTATTATAGGACTTGTACTTTCTTGAGTGTTATTAGAGGATTTCACATCCAAATTTTGTTCAAAGACATTATCATAAGAATTCTCCACTTTACCATTCTTTTTTAATTCTTCATCAGAATCTTGCACGCTATCTTCTTTTTTTGCTGTAGTTGGATCTTTAATATTATTTTCAGATCTAAAGTCTTCTAATATCTCATTAATTTTATTTTGAGACTCTTCTATAATTGATGCCACTGACTGTTTTTGATTATTTGAATTATGTGATTTTGTAACACAGCAGAGATTAGGTTTTGAATCCAAAGTGCTATCGTCTAAGTTATTCTTATTACTACTCAAAGATTTAGTTAGGTTTACCTCATTGGATTCATATTTGTTTGTAGGAGCATATTGGAATGGAATTTGTGGATCTTGTGTGAGAATCTCGTTTTTAATATCATCATCAGTTGAAGAAAGATCATTGAGATCTGTGCGTTGTTCTGTATCATTTAAAAAGTTTTCAGGAGTAGAGTCAGTTATATTATTATCAAAAACACCTTCATACAAACTCTCCTGTTTTAATCTTCTTATACATTCTTTTTCTCGTTGCTTCCTTCTTACATCCGCAAGAGATTCACAAATTATATCTGTTTCCATCTTTATATCAGCACAATCATATTGGCTCTCTCTGAAATGACATTGTTAATTACATTTTTAAATCTAACAAATATAAATATTTTAACAGTTGCTCCATTCTTAAAATTTATTAACTTACTTAGTCTGAAATATTTCTGAAAGTGAAAGTAAACTTATATCATTATCTCAGTCTAGTAAAGTACATATTACATTAACTAAAAATCTTTTCAAATTCAAATTACCTGGTATTTGAAATATTGAGGTTACCATGTCCTTTTTGACTTTGGAAATGTGTTCCTTAATCCTTAAACAAATTTTGTATATTGTTAATCCAACCATAGTATTTCCAAAATATTACATTTTATTCAACCATACCATATACATAACCTCCCATAGGTATACTTACTCAGTCACGTGGAATAGTTTATCAATCGTTTTTTTAACATTTAAATAGTTTCGAGATTCCTTTGGTACGCTAAAAAACACATAGTATCGTTTACTATGAGACGACTAATTAAACTTATATAAAATAGCATAGTTTTGTCAACCTATGAAAAAATATTAGTCCCTCTAGTTTTCTGTACCTACATTTTTATTTACTTTTTTAATACATCAATGTATTTACTGATCTGTTTCTCGATCTTATGTTGTCAAGAATATGTTCATGGGAATATGTCTCACTTGGTTCAAGGGATGTACCGCTATTGTATTCGTAACTGTCAATTTGAGCCCAACAGAAATTCAACGCTTACATCCTCCCAAACGAGATCAGTTAATTCGATTTATCAACAATTTGTCATAATACATCTATTAGATTTGGAATCGTTTCAGATGATTTCGTCGTCTTGTTTTTCTACCACCACTACTCTCAACAGTTAGTTGTTTCTTGGGCAATGTCCTTCTTCAAACGAGCTTTGACTGAAAATCTTCGACAGCTAGGAAAGGCTGAGCTGCTTCGCTGGTACTGCTATAAGTATAGTCTATAAGTGAAGGTGACAGCTCACCGTTTTCTCGACTATCTACTAATGCAATACAAATGCTATTTTAATACTGTTTTAGTCTAGAACTACAAATAAAATAGTAAACGTACTCCTTATAGGATGAAACTTGTAACTCGACACCTTCTATGTCACACAGAATGCTTTCGTCTGGTGATCCGAACAATATATGAGAATAATCTCCTATAATAAAATCTCCATCGTAATTAGTGTCCGATTGGGTGGAAACTGAAATCAAACACGAAATATAATATTTAATTATCCAAGGTCAAAATCGATCTATGAATAGGATTACATGCTAAATACGTGCATCCGCAGTGCGATTCCAGAGATCATTTTTGCGACATACCATCCAGCTTTGGAATGAGCTCCCTTCCACGGTGTTTCCCGAGCGTTATGACATGTCCTTCTTCAGACGAAGCTTGTATATTAAAGCCTCAGAGTATTAAACGTAGGCAGCAGCTTGGCTCTGCTCCTGGCAATGCTAACGTCTATGAGCGACGGTAATGACCACGGACGACGTATGCCTGATCGAGCAATAAAAATAAAAAAAAAATACCTGAGCAATAGTATTGTTCACAAGTTCGATCAAGCCATAAGTCTTTGGGAGCTACTATATCCTGAAAGATAATTGTATACATTAATATTGGACACATGTATTCGGCACACAGCTCTGTGTGCTTAGTGCGAGTTTTTTTACGATCTCGATATCGTAAAAGATAGCTCACATTTGTATGCAGTTGGAACAGCGCCCCTAGCGGTAAACGTACGCAAACGTTCCAACTCCTTACAAATTTGAGAGTTAACTTTTACGTTATCGAGTACGTTAAGAAACTCGCATTGTTGAGTTAAGCTCGCCATTTTATAACTTTTCGCAATTATTATATTGTATTAACTGTGTGTACAATAAAGAATAAAGCATACTGAACTGGTTGTCTGAGTCCTACTTTTGGTTTTATACCCTTCAATATTAAAAAATCAATACTTTTCCAACTTATTTTAATATACAAAACACACCAAATTTCATTATTATAAGGTTTAGGTAAAGTGGAAATAATTAAAGCAATCACATCATCTAGATACATGTTACCTTTTTAAATTATTAAATCTTAAAATATATCTGTGACGAATCCAGTAAGATATTTTTAGCTAATTTTATTTAAATTACTAGAAAGACTACTAGAAATAGCAAAAAGCTATAACATGACGTGTTTAGTCTGGATCTCATTCACGAAGCATACGGCTAGCCCGGCTTTTGGAGAAAACCAAGAATGAATTTTACAAACGTGGCCATAAGGTCTGTGTGTTAAATCAATGAAAAAATACCTTCTCTTGCGTTACGTCTTCGCTAGTTTCATGGCCCTCGTCTGCGATAACCATGCTTTCCTTCATTTCTTGTATGACCGCTGTAAAACTATACAGGATATAAATTAATCGAGTCCGTAAACGGGGTTAATTCCTAATCTAAATGGAAACGTGTGAGTCCAGTATTCATAATTTTCTAAACCACTAGGTCACATTACTGTTTACTTTACTTTTTTACTGGTAGGTAGGACCTCTTGTGAGTCCGCGCGGGTAGGTACCACCGCCCCGCCTATTTCTGCCGTGAAGCAGTAATGTGTTTTGGTCTGAAGGGTAGGGCAATCGTTGTAACTATACTGAGATCTTAGAACTTATATCTCAAGGTGGGTGGCGCATTTACGTTGTACATGTCTATGGGCTCCAGTAACCACTTAACACCAGGTGGGCTGTGAGCTCGTCCACCCATCTAAGCAATAAAAAAAAACATTAAGGAAAAACGTCAAAGTACTAATTACACTTCAAATTGAGAAAGGATGATATCTAGGATCCACAGAGCAATTACGACGCTTACTTTTTTTCCTGAGTCCTGTTTGTGATGAAGAATTTCAAACATCCTGATAGACAAAACTCAGGGCCTCTTTCTATCACTGAAAATTTATTGTGAACATTAAAATTATGACAACTTTTGTATTTGCATAGCAATTGGTAAATAGTATGAGTAATCTCTAGTCATCACGATAATTCATAATTTTCACTGCTTGTATGTTGTCAAACGCTTGATAATTAGAAAAAAAAATCGAGTACTCACGTATTGCCCGTCCTTTTTCGCTCCTGTAAAATTCGGATTCTATTTTGACGGCTTCGACAAGATTCGGCGGGAGAACACCGGCTGGCTTCGAATATCTTTTGATACGAAGGACGTGGAGCAAAACTCGCAGACCCCACCAATCATATCGAAGTACTTAGTGAAAACAAAATAAGCCTGAATACTATCAATGTACTCAATCGAGAGATAAGGAACGGAACATGAATGCCAGGGAAATTTTACAGAAATTGCTTTAATATTTTTGTAAATTTTGTTCACCCTCTTTGTTCCGTTCTCTCTCATTTAGTACGCAAGTAATACTGGAACCGCCATGCGTTATGCGCTATTCGTTATATGGCTACGCCGTATTTGCCAAAATAATTTATCTAACAATACAATAACAAGAGGCGGTCAGGTAGCTTCTAAATATCCGTGAACAAAGTTGACAGTGAAGTCCTATACAGTGAATAAAGTTGTTTTTTTCCTGCCTAATCTGATAGCCTTGAGAGGCTATTTCAGCGTAACCTTAACTAGTAGGTAGAATCTACCACCGAATCAGAAACGCGACCCACTGAGAAGATCCGGCGAGAAACTCAGTGGGCTGTGTCTGTGGGTTAATTTACTCATCGAGCCCTTCGTCACAAGCGACGGGTTCGACGAGAACGATGACCGGGACAGTTGCAGTAACTATGATTGCGAGGTTACAATTTAAAACACGTATACGAGTATACGGGTCCGCCTGGATAAGATACATACTAAAGAAAATTACACCTGAACTCAATCGAAACTACGATAAAAATCTTTACAACAATTAATATTAATTAGTTGTTTCATTGTCGATGTCAGAGGTCTAGTGCGGTCGCTCGTTTAGAGTCTAATTTCAAATTAAAACATTATCTTACAAAACGGTAGCCTCTTCTTAGGTAATAACGTGTTTCCTTTGCAAGAACACCGGCAATCTCCTGTTGGACAGACACATTTCAGCGCCAAGGGTGCTGTCCAGCTGACTGGCTCCAGCGGCAACGGTAAATTAATCTAATGCAATGTTATTAGGTACGTTAACGAAGATTATAACTTAAACGTTTCTGGTTAGCATAACCAATAACAACAGAGACTTTAGGCAAATCTTCGTTGATAATTTAACACATACTCATTATTAGAGTTAGGACTCAGAACTAAATATTCCATTCTTCTCGGAGTCGTACCACCGCCGAACAGGAGACCGGAGGAGGGCGTTCGCCTAACTCGAGTGGCTTAACTTGGCGCTATACCGCGGACGGAGACCGGCGTCGCTGGACGTCGACGATGGCCTCGACGGTTGGGCGTCCTCGGAGTGGCGCCGAAAGTCTGGTTGTAGTGTTGACTGCGAGAACCCATCTGATCTGTCTGGGTTCTGACAGCGGGCGAAGATCTAACGTTGTGTTAGAAAGCGCAAGGGGAGTCGCTACCCACCGGTAAGCCGCTCAAAATAGCCTTGGGTCCGCGGCCCGCCCCTAACATCTGCAGATCGTCAAAACCACATACCACGCGCGCCCCCAGGTCGCGTAAACCCCTTGAATAATATTCGCAACTTGCTCAAATATCTTTACATTCATACAACAAAGGATCATTAAAGAACAAGGGATTTATTTATCAATAAAAATATTTTATTGCTTAGATGGGTGGACGAGCTCACGGCCCACCTGGTATTAAGTTAAGATTTACTATTGCCCGCTTAGAAGAAATTAATGCCTCTAGATTTACCTACATAGTTGCATGGCTACACCGTTTTAGCTTTTAAGGCCACGAAAGCTTTATAAAATATTTAGTCGTGTCATTTCGTAAACTAACCACCCTGCTTATTTCTGCCGTGAAGCATTAATGCGTTTCGGTTTGAAGGGTGGGGCAGCCGTTATAACTATACTTGAGACCTTAGAACTTATATCTCAAGGTGGGTGGCGCATTTACGTTGTGGATGTCTATGGGCTCCAGTAACCACTTAACACCAGGTGGGCTGTGAGCTCGTCCACCCACCTAAGCAATAAATAAATAAATAAACTAAGAGACAAGCCATTTCTTAAATGTATAGGTTGGATTAAAATTATAAGCAGAATATGTAACTTACATAAGGTGCGAAATGTTTCCTTTCACAAACTTTCCTGCGAGATAATTTCCTTAGCTTGTTAATAGCTTTGTGAAGTCTCTCTTCTAATTCTTCAGTTGTTTTGGAAGACTTCCCAAACTGTTTCTCGTGCTCCTTTTGAAACCACTCCCTTTCAGCTTCAACTTTTCTTTCCAACCAATCCGTCATTATGTTAATATGTTTTGAAATAAATTTCTCATAGCTAATTTCGATCACTCCTGTAATTTTCTAAAGTCACCTTAATATGATTGTGATATTAAAGCTGTATTTGGATATTCATCGATCTATCTAATAATAAAAAGGATTGTAATCACCGCACTAAAATGATATCAGTAAATTTGTCGAATCTGACCTGTATACATAATGCGTATTGTGTATTTTATGTGTATTTTATAGGAAACTGACGGACTGTCAATTAGTTGTGTAAAAAGTTTCCCATTGAAGCTATGTTATTAATCTAATCTAGTCTAATCTAATCTAATCTAGTAGTCGTCGAGGCCTAACGGATAAGACGTCCGGTGCATTCGTGTTGAGCGATACATCGGTGTTCGAATCTCAGGCGGGTACCAATTTTTCTAATGAAATACATACTCAACAAATGTTCACGATTGACTTCCACGGTGAAGGAATAACATCGTGTAGTAAAAATGAAACCCGCAAAATTATAATTTGCGTAATTACTGGTGGTAGGACCTCTTGTGAGTCCGTGCTGGTGGGTACCACCACCCTGCCTATTTCTGCCGTGAAGCAGTAATGCGTTTCGGTTTGAAGGGTGGGGCAGCCGTTGTAACTATACTGAGACCTTAGAACTTATATCTCAAGGTGGGTGGCGCATTTACGTTGTGGATGTCTATGGGCTCCAGTAACCACTTAACACCAGGTGGGCGTGAGCTCGTCCACCCATCTAAGCAATAAAAAAAATAAAAAACAAGAAAATAATGAGCAATTACAAATCGCTAATAAATTAAGTAGCGGGAATGCAGTTGATACACAACACAAACATTTATTTAAAATATTTAAATCTTCAATTTTACATTTGCTACATTTAAATAAAATAAAAATTTCTTGACGCAGACTAGTATGATTCATTGTCACTAACTGAAATATTATTATCGTTTTGATCTATTGGATCCAAATTGGTTTTATAAAATGTTTTCTAATTTTTACAAGGACTACAATCAATTTCATGATTAGACTGTTCATCCTTGAACGACACTTTGTATTTCAATTTGTCTGACGATTTTTTAACGGAGAATCTTCTAGATTTTATCTTTTCTGATTCGAAACCAGATGCTTCATGAGTATTTATAATATCATCATTAAGTAATTCTACAGATTCTTTGGAATTCGTCGTTGGAGATATAATTTTTATTTCATTATTAGTATCATCCGTTTTCCTTGACATATCCGGCTTAGGAATGCATCTTCTAGTTTCAGTTTTAGAACTTTGTTTATCACAAGCGTCTGACAAATCTATATATTTTAAATACTTCCTGATTGAGCTTTTGGCTTTTTGTAGTTTCTGCCACGTTGTTACTTCAGGGTCTTCATTAGATTTTTTCTTGGTTTTTTCTATTCGTTGACCGGATCTTTTACGGCTACACGATGTATAGTCATGACAGCATTCGCTCCCTTCTAAGTCGACTTTAGACGTGTGCCTATTGAAAGTATAGATTGGATGGTCAAATACAAAATATGCAAAGTAATTTTACGTTGCAATCTCGGATTTGGTGCCCACGTGAGATATTCTATCAAAATTAAATTATTTTGTGCAAAATTAAGCGATTTAATGTAATGAGACGATTATAAAATATTTTACTGTAAAAATCGACCATTTCAATTTTGTTATTGGCGTTGTAGGCAGACGAGCATACGGCCCACCTGATGGTGAGTGATTAGTCACCCGTGAACTTCAGCAATGCCAGGGACAAAGCCGAGCCGCTGCCTACCGTAGGTATACTGTAATTGTTATAGACCAACTAAAACCATTTTTACTTAGATGTTAATGATGATGCCCACAGACATAATCGTAGTCTCGGAACCACAATTGAATTCCTATGAATCAGGACACGTCATTTTTGTGGCAGGAATAACCAAAACGATAGTAACAACCTACAAAGGCTATGAAGTTACACACCATACCACTAGTGATCGAAATAGAAGTAGGTAATAGATAGATAGTGCTTATAGACGCACCTGTAGCCATCATCTGGTGCCTAGCTTGCTATCGAATAAATAAAAACTATTAAATAAGAAGTGGCTTTTCCTGCAATTAACTGCATTTTGTCAATACGCTATCAACGAGGGGAATGCAGTAGTCGTTTTGAATACTTACTTTGCGCTGTATTTATCTGCAATAAAACGTAAAAATATTAAATAGATTGGACTTATTAATATTTCAATTACATAATGGGAAATTGTTTTACCTATCATCACGGAGATTGACGAATACAATTCTTTCATTTTGTGAAGGTGTTGTTTCATTCTGAAAATTGATTAATGTTTCAAGCTTTATATAATGAGTAAAACAGGTTAATGTATTTTTCAAGATATCAAATTCGTCCTTTATTATTGTATGCAAATCAGTGAATATTCATATCGGAATAAACAACATATAACTTACTCATCGACATGGAAAACTCTGCTAAGGCTAAAAGCGCAAGGATCTGGAGGCTCTCTGAAATCAAAGTATTTTGTTTCAGTGTCAGTTGTAGTGGAACAAGCTAAATGTAATTAGTTCAGATTACATTGCGCATTCGTTTCTCCTGTGTTTCGTATTTATTATCTAAGTCAGCTATGTGAAAAAGCGTGCTAGCTGTATATGGTAGTGATGCACATTAAAAAAATGAAAATTATTCTTAATTTTTATTTATTTGATATGCAGCACGCAATGCAGTCAAAAAGTCAGCTAGCATGGAGTGCGTCCACAAGCTATTTTCCCTATACTTCTTGACAAATTAATATCGATTTATATCATAACTAGCTGTACCCGTCCGCTTCACTGGGCATTTCAAATTAACATTATTATTTCTCACCCACGTTCATCATTAACGCCCCCGCAACTGGTGTAGGGAGTCCAACACTCATATAAATATTGGCCTATCCATTAAGTAGGTACATGTATTTTCTACATGGATACCAAGTTTCAAGTCAATCAGATGCACGGTTCAGTAGTTATAACGGAATATCCGTAAAACCCACTGTAAATTTATATATTAGTATAAATATTGCTTAATTTTTATTTTGATAAAATTTACACATGTCTAGAACTTATTGCGCTGCATTTTGTTTCATTACGATACTCAAGATCAAGTCTGGATGAATATGGAATTTTAAAAAATCGTGCAGTACAAAATTCGAAAATCAAGGATGTCAATTCCGTAATTTAATCTATAATCTGACACTTTCGTACTCATTGTAAAATGATATCTGCAGTTTCTTCCCGTCCATGTCACTCATGAAGGTATTCTCTACTGACGCGTACAGGACGTGAGTGTAATCTCCCATTAATAATTCGTTGGATTCTTCATCGTTGTCAGTTTGCGTTGAAACTAAAATAAAAAATCAAAACACTTTTATCGCGCGTTCATTGGTTAGTAGGGTAATCTGTGAACTAACGCAATAGACCTTATATCGCGGCAGTTACGGTTCAATGTCCTTATTTTGTTCATATCTAATTTAAACGAATATTAAAACACAAACCAGTACACGTGAACCCATCACAATATCCTTCGGTGTCCATCTCATCTGGTACGTCAAACTTCGTACCACCGCTCTGTAAAAATCGCTCTAGCATGAATTGAAAAATCTGTCAAGTTACATAAAAATGTAGCGTTTCTACACATTAAAGTTAATTTGGCAATTATTCATGCGGTTGTAGAAAACGAGCTAAATTTTCATGGTCCACAATAAATGGAATGTAACATATACAAAGTAGGTCATTTAGAGTCGAAATCATGTCCAAGACTCAAAAACACGGAGACTCATGATGCCCTACAAAACATTGTAAGTGCGCCGATAGGTAGGTTTTCGGTAGGCAGCGGCTTGGCTCTGCGCCTGGCATTTCTGAAGTCAAGGGCGACGGTAACCACTCACCATCAGGTGGACCGTATGCTCGTCTGTCAACAAGGGCAATAAAAAAAAAAACTAGCCTCCTGAAGTCCTTCAACGTCGATCTCTTGAATTTTCGCGATTTCAGCAGCCAATCTGAATACCAATTAAGTTTAAGAAAATATGAAGTACTTACTCTCTATCGTTCTCACTTGGAGCGCCAGAGAAAGAACCCTATAGTATTCTTTAGAGTATTAGGTATTAGCTATGGAAAGTAATTTAAAAACGTAATTCACTCACACCTTAATTAAAGAAACCTCTAGTTAAATGTTTCATTTAAATGATGTTTTATATTCATTTATATACACAATATTTTTAAATTGTTAATATGTATTAAACATTGATATTTCTTAAAAAAAAGGACTTACAACGCATTCGCTTGCGAACTCGATACTAAGTATTGTAAACAACCGGACATGCAAAACTCTGGACCTTTCTGTGTTACTAAAAAAAACAATAGTTATACCGTATCAATGAGCATCAAATAATGAAAACTACGGAAACGGACAACTATTGTCCGTGACCACGAAGACTGTAATGATTTCGAAGCGTTAATTAACGCGATATATAATATAACCGTAAAAATACTTTTATCATATCCATTTTTCGCGGATCTTAGAAAACAGCCTTTAATTAATATGTAATAATAGTTTATTTCCCTCACCGCGAACAAAACAACATAGATAACATTTTTAAAAAGGACTTGTTTATGGATCCCTGGGTCTTGTCATAGCTAGGAATACCTATGTCACCAAGTCTCCACCACTTCATGGTAAAGTGAAAGAGACTATGCCACGGTAATTAGGTAGATTCCTTTATTAGACTTTTGCATCATACATAATTTATTTACATCATTCTGCGTATTTTTGTGGCGACGCCGCGACGCAGTAATGGGTTACGGATTTTAAAGATTATACAAAGGAAGTATGACTGCAGCTGTGTCTCAAAATGGGTGACAGCAATCACGTTGTGATATCTGTGGGCCCCAGTAACATAAAAAATGGCGAGCCATGTGCTCATTGTATCCAATTAGAATAGAATTAGACGTTTATCCGAGCGCCATTTTTGTTTAAATTAGTAAATAGAACAGTGAGGACGCAATGCGAAGACCGTTCAGTATACGGCCTCAACGTGTGAGGTCACACGAGCCGCTATGCGACTCATTTTTGCTGCTTGACTGAAAATTACCATCGCCTTGGCCTCACTAGATTACTGATTTACTGAATGGATTTTGAAATACATTTCTATTTTACATTTCCATTGAAGTTCCTCTTTTTTTTTTTATTGCTTAGGTGGGTGGATGAGCTCACAGCCCACCTGATGTTAAGTGGTTACTGGAGCCCAGAGACATCTACAACGTAAATGCGCCACCCATCTTGAGATATAAATTCTAAGATCTCAGTATAGTTATAACGGCTGTTTCACGGCAGAAATAGGCGGGAAATCCGCATTGACATAACTTAGAGAATAGAGTTTGTGTAGTGCAACCGGTCGTTCCGATTTTGCAAATCGACTGAACACCCTTAATCTCAAATAGGCAGATTGGTCCAAGTCTAAAATTAAATTAAATAACAGCACAATTCGTAAATTGAATTTATATGTGCTCACGATTGGCAGCTTGACGAAAATTATTAGACAGAGGAAGACAAATTTTTAAATGGTATAGAAAAACTCACGTATTATACGTCCTTTAGGACTTTTGTAAAACGCAGATTGTTTATTGACAACAGCAACTAGTTTTGGAATGAGGGTACCAGCTGATTTTGGATACTTCGCACAATGGAACAACCATAAAAATCGCTTAACACCGAACCAATATGGACACAGTCCTAAGGAAAACAGTATTTCAACATTTTCAACTTTTTTTTCTTTTCCTTATCGCTAGTAGCCGGGGCTATACCAGATTTTCAATACTGTGGCTTTTAACTACGCGTTTCTTCTCGAATACAGAGGGCTGAATACCACTTAGAGCTTTAATTTCTCTTAGTATATCGAGAAAGCGATTACTTTGAATATTAGTGTGGTCAATGAGATGCTCAACAAAATGCCCCATACATATGTATGGTTTTAAATAAACTGATGTGTCCATTAAACAAATTTCATCAACTAGTTTACTCAGTGAGAGTATTGTCCAGTGTTAAAAATCTCAGGCAAAATCGATAAATGCCATTAGTCAGCCTTCATACAGTCGACGCTATTGGCGTAATTTAAAATAATTGCAATTCATGTCATTCTCATAGAAGTCATAAACTTAACATCAAATATTGGTGTATTTAAGTCTGTATTGAATTAGTAGAAGTATGACTTGCGGTGCAACAATTAACAGACAATATTTCAGAATGTAATAGAGACCAATGTGCTTAGTGCGAGTTTTTTAACGTTCACGGTAGAGTAAAAGTTAGCTCATATTTGTATGGAATGGGATCGTTTGCCTACGTTTGCCGCTAAGGGCGCTGTTTCAACTGCAAACAAAAATGGCTTAACTTTTACGCTATCGAGAACGTTAAGAAACTCGCACTAAGCACACTGAAGTGATTAGGTATGTTTATTTAAGAGTGATCTATCCAAATAATTCAAATTCTACTCAGCGCGCTTTCTACTCAGTCGTTGAGATCTTCAGGATGACTAGGCAGGCAGGGTGCTATGTTTAACTGCTAGTGTTGCCAGATGCAATGTTACAATTTAAATTCTAAGGATTTATTCAGCAAACTTTATGGTAGGCAGCGGCTTGGCTCTGCCCCTGGCATTGCTGACGTCCATGAGCGACGGTGACCACTTACCATCAGGTGGGCCGTATGCTCGTCTGCCTACAAAGGCAATAAAAAAAAAAAAAAATAAAAAAAAAAAAAACTATACAAATACATTAGACTTACCGGAAGATAATGAAAAGTCTTGAAGCCCACATTTTTTTTATTGCATAGATGTCAGAACGAGCTCACAGCTCACCTGGTGTTAAGTGGTTACCAGAGCCCATAGACATTTACAACGTAAATGCCGCCACCTTGAGATATGAGTTCTAAGGTCTTAGTATAGCTACAACGACTGCCCCACCCTTCAGACCGAAACGCGTTACTGCTTCACGGCAGAAATAGGTAGGGTGGTGGTACCTTCCGTGCGGACTCACAAGAGGTCCTACCACCAGTATATGGATGGACTATTGTGAACTATTTTTATTAAACTTACGTCTAGGTATTTTTTGAGCTGGCAACAAATAGTTTTTCCTACACGAGCATGTGCATATCGTTGCTGGACACGTGCAGGCTAGAGCTAGTGGAGTGTCATCCCAATTTACTTGCTCTAGCATTAGTTCGCGCTGGATCTAGTACATACAATAAAATAAATTCCAAGCATTCTTCTTATCAGCCCATGGACGTCCACTGCTGGACATAGACCTCCCCCAAGCCTCGCCACAAAGACCGGTCATGCGCTGCCTGCATCCAGCGGATCCCCGCGAACCTCAATAGATCGTCGGCCCATCTTGTGGGAAGCCTACCCACGCTACGTCTTCCAGTACGCGGTCGCCACTCAAGAACTTTAAAAGGTGTGATGAAGTACAAAAGTATATCTTACCGGTGGAGCATAAAACAGTCGATCAAAAGCAATGCACTTAGACTGCCATTTTAATCCATTAATAGCCTTCTCTAAGCGCTCCTCCGCATCGTGTTTCGGAGGTTCCCCAACTTGATTGGTGTATTCTCTCTTATACCAGTCATTAACTAAATTACTTTCTTGCTCCTTTTCAGTACTGTTATTGACGTTATAAACAATTACTTCATTTCTTACATATTTCGAATTAAGTCTTCCCGAAAATCGTTTCTTTTTATTCTTTGATAACAAGCTTACTAATGATTGATATGAATCAGACATTCGTTTTGTTAGAGTTTTCCAGTATGGTAGTTGTCTACAGGATAATTCATTACTGGGGCCAAAGTCTTGGGATACTAAAAAGCTTTCGTTAATCCATTGTAAAGATTCATCATGTCTAGACGCCTCTGGAACTATAACTGTGGCCATTTTATAATTTTAAACATACATATGATTTGGTAGTAACAAATGACCTCGTTAAAGATATTAAAAATACAAGGTTAGCACGTATATTTTCTGTAACCTATTAAATAACCAACAGAGAATCCTAAATTAGACATTTTAACCACTACCTATCATAAACCATAGTGTAAGACAAAATAATTCTGTCATAAAAGATGCCTCCTAAAAATTACCAGGAAATACCATAAAATAAAATAATGGCGAATCCATGACTCCATTAATAGTCGTTATATTAATTATAAAGTTTTAGTTTAATGAAAAATGATGATTTTATTTGCCTATTTATATGCTGGTGACTAAGGGGCCATTCCAGCTACGCGAGGACGGGCAGGTGGGCTGAAGCGCCCAACCTGAGAGTGTTTTCTAACACTAGCCTTAGCAAGAGCAGTGCTTCGCAGAATCTACCGCCGGGTTGGAGTCGCGACCCACTGAGAAGATCCAACGAGAAACTCAGCGGCTTGTGTCAGGTGCTTAAAGAACCTAAAAGCACCGACAGTGGATCCGGGGAATCCAACAACCTGAATCGGATATGAACGATTATAATTATTTATAACATTAGTATACCTAATAAAGTCCTGAGACTCAATAGGATCACTCAGATCCGGCCTTAGAACGCTAAGTAAAGAAAATAGAAATAAAGAGAATGGATATAAAGCACAATAAAATGGGATGGTAACTTTCAAGAATACAAAATTGCGTAAAAATTTACAACTATACAACGTAGGAAAACTTCCTAAATCCTTTGTCTAACGCGAATTAAAAAAATATAATTTTGACAAATGACAAATTGACAAATTCGACAATGGCTCCTTTTTGTTTTGGTTTGGAAAAACTGTGGATAAACTGCAGTGATTTCAAGTGAAAAAGTTGAAGGTTATGTTTGTTTGTTTTGAAGTAGAAGTTGAAGGTGCTCTAATGAAAAATTGTGTTTTTGTTATAATTAAAAATAAAATATACTAAATTTTAACAAAGGATCGTGCTCAAATAAAAGAATTGTAGTTTTAGTACATAAAACATAAAACCATATCTAGCTCTGTGAAAAATTAGTTTGGATAACGTCGAGCTTCCAGATTCTCAATAGATTATTCACGATGTTTTTTTACGAAGAAAACTCAACGTTGAATTCTACGGAATATAAACGATATCATGAGTCGTTTATGCAGAATAACCATGGTTCAACTTTACTTCATACATTTTTATGTATATCCTTCACAGTTCAATGTGCACTTATAGTTTCTTTAATGAAGGTGAAAAATTATATATACGAATATGTAATTATAATTTTACCTTTAATATGTGCTCATACAATACTATCAAATTATATTTATGAATTGAATTTATTCACATTTCTACTATTAACCTACAAATTTAAAAATAAAATTAATTTGAACACAATTAGTAACAAGTTGAAACAAAAGAATATTTTAAATAATAATATAATTACTAGCATAACTTATGTCCGCGGGCTGACTTATTTAATAACAGTATTTTGTATATTAGCTGTTGATTTCAAATTCTTTCCTAGGCATTTAGCTAAAACTGAAAGATATGGTTATAGTTTAATGGATACTGGAGTAGGACTGTTTGTACTGATAAGTGGATTAGTCCATAAAGATTTACACAGTCACAATTTTGTTGCCATTCTAAGAAGCAATATAAAATTTGTTTCCATATTATGTATATTAGGAGTATTTAGATTTGTAAGTATTAAAAAGTTGGATTACCAAGAACATATATCGGAATATGGAGTCCATTGGAATTTTTTCTTTACCTTGGCCATTTGCAAATTAACTTCAACAATACTCCTACATTTCACAAGTAGATCACTGTTTCTTAGTATGTTTATGCTCATGTTACATGAAGTTCTATTATACAATGGACTTCAAAACTGGGTGTTCAGTGATAATCCTCGTGTATCATTGCTATCTGCTAATAGAGAAGGCATATCTTCTTCCTTAGGATATGTTGCTTTATACTTATACGGAGCCCACACTAAAACAATACTGAGCAATCAAAGTTTGCGAAAACTTGACGTTTTATCATATTTATCATTAAATTCATTACTATTATGGGTTTACCTTAAAAGTTTTGAGCAAATTATACCACCTTCTAGAACATTAGCCAATTTAACCTACTGCTTGTATTTAGAAGCAATTTTCATCACAGTATTACTATTATTGTTTTTCTTAGACATTACGATTTATGACAAAAATGAAAAGAATATATTATTTGTTCCATATATATTGCAAAATATAAATAAAAATGGTTTATTGTATTTCTTAGTATCTAACATATTGACGGGAGTTATAAACATGTCTATAAGACCTTTGTTTGTATCAAGTACTTACACATTATTAATTTTAAATACCTATATGATAGTAACTATTGTTATTACTGTATTTTTGAATAATGTGGGTATTAAATTATGAAAAACAAAATATTTAATTCAATAGGCTTTATTTTTTTTTTCTAACATTTATAATTTACTTGTCATATACAAAAATACATTGAAATTTTTACAGGACATAATTATTATAAAAAATGATTGGCGGCACAGGCAATTTATTGTGTTAACACAATGGTTACCCTTATCTATAAAATACCTCATGAACCCAGACTTTAGTTCTGAGGAAAGAACAATTAAAGAATTTCTAAACATTGGTTAGTACCTTCCATACAAACCATACAGACACAGTATTTGTTCTACACATTCTCCATTTATCAAGAACTACATTTTGTTTGAGTAGTAGTTCATATATAAAGAGTGTAATTATATGTCCAATGGAATGATTGTTTATTAATTCATTAAGTACGAACGACGAACCAACGAATTGGGAACCAGAATATTACATCATTCTCAAGTATTTCAAATAGTTTAGCTTTTCAAAGATCATACTTAAATAATAATTTTGAGATATTACAGTTAATTGTACAGTTTTCATGGCTATATGTTTTATTAATTATGTTTAGTTTCCATTTTATTACATAATTTATTAGTCTTAATAATAAATATGAATTCTCCATAGGTAGCATTTATAAATAAATAAAAATTGTTAAATATTTAATATTCCTAAGTATTTCTTTTTTTTCCTCCACTTTTTAAAAATAAAATATTAATATTTATCAAAAGGTAGATAAATAAATTTGGGTAACAAAAAATATTTACATTATTATAACAGTCTCATTTTTACACAAACATTTTGTAAAATTCTGAAAGGAAATAACAGCTGGCAAGTTCTTTAGTCTTAAATTTCTTAAACATATTTATTTTCGTTGCAATTCAATATATTTATTTGCGATAGTTACTTTACGTTTTTAGTCATCATTACGTGTTTTAAACAACTTACCAAAGTCAATATCATGACTATTGTTAGTAAAAAAAATCTACTTGTTTAATGGTGGTAGGTAGCAGCTTGGCTCTGTCGCTGGCATTGCTGAAGTCCATGGGCGACGGTAACCACTCATCATCAGGTAGGCCGTATGCTCGTCTACCTATACGGTAATAAAAAAAAGTGTCATGCCAAAGCTCACATTTTCGTTACCTACCCGCATATTATATAAGCATTGTTCAATACCTACTACTAATGTTGATTTCATATTGAGTTTCGAGTTTAAATAGAAATCTACCTGCTGTTTAATGTGAAATGGTATAATGGGTAGAAATCTAAGACAGGTTAGTAACGGTAGGTGGAAGTTTCAGCTCAACCGCTCATTGGATCTGACAATATTGCGACATATTTGAATAAGCCGGTCAACGCAAAATCTCTCAACAGTGAGGAACTTATGAAATATAGTAAAGGATTTCCGTTAAAGTCTCTTTTCTTTATAATCTATCACATGACCTTGGCACTCCATCGTATTTCATACTTGCGTATGGATTAAATTCTCGAGAATAACACCGAATAAAGATAAATTAACTATAGACAACGGAAATTAACTTGACTATATATAGAGTTATCATTAAACACAACAATATAATTTAAACAAAAGTTAATTAATTCAATTAAAGCTCAAATCAATGAGTAACCTTGCTTAAAGCTTGCTCAGAGTAAACTAATAATAAATCGAATTCTATAAGTAGGTGGTGAATATTCAAAAGTTTTGTTATTATACTCTGTCCAATAATGGCACTTTATCAGTGGCCCAGTTCATCGTTGGCTTCCTGTAACTGACCCAAGCCGCGCAGTATATTACAAAGTAGATCTGCAGTATGATGAAGGCTACTAAATAAATGAATAAGTAGGGAAACCTTCGCGACGACCAGAACACTGTGTAACGCAAGTTCTGATTGTTGTTCTCTGAAAAGACGATCAAGATATCTATTTAATACGTCCACACGTAAAGTGAAACATTGATACGCATTGAAGGGAAGAGAGAAGAGAATGGGGTGCATTCGAAGAGATCTACATTCAGCATTGGGAGGACACGGGTTGAAGAAGAGATATTCTTCTATATGTATGTCACAGAACCTCGTGAAGAATTCAGTGACATATACAATTCAATAATATTCTTACATTGTGTCAAAATACCAGGTATATTAATAAGATCTAATAAAAAAATTAGGCAATAACATTTAAACTTTAAAATTATTATTTTTTTGCCCTTGTAGGCAGACGAGCATACGGCCCACCTGATGGTGAGTGGTTACCGTCGCCCATGGACTTCAGCAATGCCAGGGGCCGAGCCAAGTCGCTGCCTACCGTTTAATATTCTCTCCACAAGCCTCGTTTGAAGAAGGACATGTCATAGCGCTCGGGAAACACCGTGGACGGGAGCTCATTCCATAGCCGGATGGTACGTACTTTAAGATGGCAACCCTGTCATGTCGTTATTTTAAATTTTACATATTGAACCATTTAAAAAAAGTAATTACCAAGTATGGCAGCACCATAACCAATTTGATCTGTGCCCATCCTATATGAACACGTAGGAACGTAAATTTCATACAAATGATCGTCTTTGGTTGACACGTTCAGGACGGCGCTCTCTGAGGTTAGCATGTGTGAGTCTCGATTGGTCAGTTTTCGACTCTGTCTGACATATTTTGCCTCGTGCTCGTGAGCGCAGAAATATATATCTGGATTTATTTCATTATTCACCTGGAATATGAAATCAAAACTGTAAAGAGGTAGCCCTGTACAAATTTATAGAAGCAATTATAAGTTTCAATACAATTGGAGTGAATTTTCTTGATTTTTGATTTGATTGATAGTGTCTGGACAGCCATCAGTAGTTTCATCAGTAGTTTCTTATAAATTGCACTAGGTGGCTGCACGATCTTACAGCCTACTTGATCATAAATGCTCCCTAAGCCCATAGATAGCTAACATGGATGCCACCACCAACCTATTATTTATTGCTTGGGTTGTTGGACGAGCTCACGGCCCACCTGATATTAAGTGGTTACCGGAGCCCATAGACAACTACAACGTAAATGCCGCCACCTACCTTGAGATATGAGTTCTGAGTTTTTACAGTACAATGGCTGCCCCGCCCTTTAAACCGAAACGCATTACTGCTTCACGGCAGAAATAGGCCGGGTGGTGGTACTTACCCCTATGGACTCGCAAGACGTCCTATCATCAGTAATTACGGAAATTATAATTTTGCGGGTTTGATTTTTATTACACAGTGTTATTCCTTCATTGTGGAAGTTAATCAGGAACATTTGGTATTTTCAAACACTAGTGCATCACAAGATATTAATGCACCGAACATCTTATCCTTTAGGCCACAACGATAGCCTAGCGGAATTGGCACAGGGTCCAGTGATGATGAAAAACACTGGGGATTTTATAGGATCCAAAAATATTGATATTAACTAAATATGTTAAATTGTAATAATATGTTAAATATATTGTATGATAGATTAATAGCTATAGAACACCCAGACACCGGTGAAACAAATCTGTTTGTCTGAAGTGAAAATTGAGGATACAGCCTTTGATGTTAGCTAGCTAGTGGCATTAATCACTGAATTGAACTTTCATGACACCCATTGCTATATTAGTATCGATAAAAAAATCAAGCATAGACAATTTTCATTCCTGGTAATAGAAAAAACCACAGTACTACTACTTACTTCATGACCAAAAGCATGTCTGTATGTAATAGGATAATGTGAGACCACAATCCTGTATTCATTGCCATTCCCCTTAAGTTTCTTTGGGAAACTGTTCGTTATACCATTGGCTTTGTAAAATGTTATATTCCGGAATGTCACAGTTTCTGGTTGTTGATAGACTTCGTTGAACTCTTCAATTTTATCTTTCTTAATCGGTTCATTCTCACCACCTATATCATTATCACCTGGTATCCAAATTTGCTGAAACAAGATGAAATATAAATGTATGTGAAGTGAGTTTATTAGTAGTGTTTTATTATGAGCTCAGAGTGGTAGAAGTAATCTGCATATTTCTGCTTCAAACCAGTCAAATTTTTTTTTATTGCCCTTGTAGGCAGACGAGCATACGGCCCACCTGATGAGTGAGTGAGTGAGTGGTTACCGTCGCCCATGGACTTCAGCAATGCCAGGGGCAGAGCCAAGCTGCTGCCTACCGCTAATAGGTTTAATGGGAGGTACAGTAATTATACAATACAATTTAAGATGGTTCTTTCTATGGGTTGCAGAACTATTTAAGAGTTGGCCTGTGTACTGATCTTGAGTAACACAAAAAGTATTATGTTGACAAAGATATTGCTATATATTTTATATTTAAGTTATATTTCAATAAATCTCACCACTATAGGATAATCAACTTCAAATATATCAGACAGTCTTTTTACATAGCTATGGTATTGTTTCAAGGTGGAAATGGAACCCTCATCCATGAGGTCACCCATGTACACAATAACGTCTGGCCTGAAGTGCTGTATAACAACTCTAAATGTTGACTTAAGGTAACTGAAAACAAAAAGCCTTACTTAAAAGAAGAAGAAAATTAAGCTTAAATATATGATTGTATTTGTTTTTTTATTGTGAATTGTAGTGGTGGTGGACCCAATTGTTCAATGCTCTTATTGAAAAAAAAAAAGAACATCACTGGTCCTGAGATATACTCGCTTAGCAAGTATATAGCAATAGGACAATCAAGAATATTACTTCTTGACATATTTAACATAATGCAGAAGAATGTATGGGATGTAAACAGTGATACCAACTTTTTTCGAGTGTTACTTAAGTTTATGTATTCTTAAAGGGAATTGAGTATGAATTCTTAAATTTATTCTAAAATGGAATATAATTTACTATCATAGGAATGGCAAGGTGAATAACACTTACTCACACTATCAGGATCTCTATGATGCACATTTATGTACAGTTACCAGATAGTTTTTTTTATTGCTTAGGTGGGTGGACGAGCTCACAGCCCACCTGATGTTAAGTGGTTACTGGAGCCCATAGACATCCACAACGTAAATGCGCCACCCGCCTTGAGATATAAGTTTTAAGGTCTCAAGTTTAGTTACAACGGCTGCCCTACCCTTCAGACCGAACCGCATTACAAATAGTAGACGCGATAGTTGTATTAAGCACACATAGGTGTAGCAAAGAATAACATAATAAGTATTACAATATTTATTGAATATTTAATAGTAGACCTGAGATCTTAGGATTACAGTGATGACTTACCGATCACTATCCCAATTAATTGGATAGCTAAAAGGTGCCGGCACCGCTATGTCGCCCTGTATCTGAGGATCTGCTACGAACAGTATCTTGATGCAAGATGAGTCGTATTCGACGCACTCCAGGGTTCTCCAATACCAGGCCTGCATCGGATATATTAACCATTCGCTATATAGTAAACATCCTATTATTGCGGCTGCGAAGTACTTCACTGTTGAACTGAAATCATTCCAGATGTTTGAAATAAAAACTATTTGATTTTATTTATTGACTTTAATAATTATCTACCACACCTTCTTTTAAGATACATGTCCTGCTAATTTTCTGTTTTTTAATGTCTCAAAACATAATAAATGTGTCTATAATATGTTATATGGGTTGTACTTTACAGGTAGGTAAACAAAAATTTTTTTTCTTGAGTTTGTCACATGTCAAGATAAAGGATTTCATTTTTAACTTGTCTTATTGGGCTGGCAAAAGGACCATAGCTCATACACTTTCAACACACGAAAAGCGAGTTAATATGAGTTAAGGAATAGACTGAAATGTAATCAAATTAATTAATATGAATTCTAATCCTCTCAACAACGTATTAGGAGTTTATTGAAATTTCAATGGGCCTTATGTAAAGACTCGATAGTTCATGCCAGTTTTACTAAAACAATGTAAACAATGTTAATAAATTTTATTTCAGACATAGTTCTATAATTGCAAAGAATTTCATTCACAGTTTTGTTTTCTGTGCTTTTGAAGGCAAACAAACACACGACTGATGGTGAGTAGTGATTGTCGGTCACGGAGGTCAGCAATGCCAGGGAAACAGCCAGTTCGCTGTTAACCGCTGAGTAATCTCCGCAAACTTAGTTGAAAAAAGTACACATGCTTATGAAAGCACAAATCACTCTCCCAGTTGTTCTAAGTAATGCGTATGAATTTTTTTTCGATTGTCGGTGATGCAATGGTAAAAACGATATGATAAAAACGGGGCCATCTTAACAAATTTCTTAGAGCAGTAACTACCTCATGTTGGACAGCTACCAGGATTACCAGGGCCGGATTTAAACTTAATGCCGCTCCTGGGCACCGGAAAAAAATCCCCCAATACTGGAATTTTACCTAAACTTATAGTTATTATATTTTATTTTTCAAAATTAAAATAACTGATTTATTGCAGAAACTATATCTTATGTTATATATGAGTCGTCTATTATCAAAGGTGGCAATCTGTGCATTTGGACAAAAAAAAATTATTGATATGTCAATACAGATTGATTTGAATATAATCGTCTCCTTCAAAGAATACGGTTCAAAACCTGTCTTAAATAAAGGTTAATAGTTAACCTGTTATTTATCTAAGATGTCGTTCCGAAGAGTTTTGTGACTGCCAATGGAATACAAAGTCAATAATTCGTTTTTCTGATTTACCAATCATTGTCCAAAAGTCAGATTGCCGGCTTTGATAATAGTCGACTCATATATGCCAAAAACATAAATATTTGTTTTTTTTTCTCAATTATAAATTTTGCACTAAGGGTGACTCATAATTATATAAAAAAAAGCTAATTAAATTTCTTTAATTCTAGAAAATGGAAAAATCGATTATTATTTTAAATGTCCAATGAAACAAATTGATTAAATCATTTTGATTATTGATTTTTACCAAAAGTGCCAAAGTTATAATTCACAAATAATGGATGAATTGAATTTGTTGAATTATCAATTAAACAGAAAATTATTAATTAATAGAAATAATAGCAACCTTGATGCCGCCCTGGGCACTTGTCCCGACTGTCTCTAGTGTAAATCCACCACTGAGGATTACTAACTAGGATTTCAACTAATCAAGCAACCAGCTAATTGACGATTTGTGCTATGTACAACCCATTTAGGTGATACATATTATATAACTGAGGACTACCACAAGCCAACCAGCCAGTATGAAGTCGTCGTGGCCTAAGGGATAAGACGTCCGGTGCATTCGTATTTAGCGATTTAGGTATAAATTTTTCTAATGAAATACGTACTTAACAAATTACAATTTGCGTAATTACTGGTGATAGGACGTCTTGTGAGTCCGCACGGGTAGGTATCACCACCCTGCCTATTTCTGCCGTGAAGCAGTAATGCGTTTCGGCTTGAAGGGTGGGGCAGCCGTTGTACTGTTACAACAAATGAGGCCATAGAACTCATGTCTCAAGGTGGGTGGCAGCATTTGCATTGTAGATGTCTAAGGGCTCCGGTAACCACTCAACACCAGTTGGGCCGTGAGCTCGTCAACCCATCTAGGCAATAAAAAAAATAAAAATAAACCATTAGTGTGCTGAATAGTCGATAAACCAATAACCGTAACTAAATTTAAAGATTTTTGACGTAAAGCGCGTTCAAAATAGTTTGCATCAATTTATTCCCTTTGATTAATAGTGTGATCGAGAAATACTTGCATTGTATAACACTCGTATTTATACTAGATTTTTGATTTGGTTTCAAAATAAATGGAAATTAAATCTTAACAATAGATATTTCTTAGAAGTAAGTGGACACAATATCCTCTAAAATCAATGTTTTGACAACATTTGCAACTATCAGAACGCTGCCTTATTTCGGCGGTTTGACAGGTCAGCTTTGAGCCACTTTTTTAGCTTCTCAAGTATTAGCGTATTTTCGTTTTTATTTAGAATATCTTTTGATTTACCTGTAATAAATANGAAATTAAAACTTAACAATAGATATTTCTTAGAAGTAAGTGGACACAATATCCTCTAAAATCAATGTTTTGACAACATTTGCAACTATCAGAACGCTGCCTTATTTCGGCGGTTTGACAGGTCAGCTTTGAGCCACTTTTTTAGCTTCTCAAGTATTAGCGTATTTTCGTTTTTATTTAGAATATCTTTTGATTTACCTGTAATAAATAATGTATAGGTAGCTTTAACCTTAAAGTCCGATAATCTTTAAAACGTCGGCAAGTGCACTTGCAGTGTTATATAAACTATAGAACGAATCATATCGGCGATCCGATGCACATAGCTACATAGTACGTCAGTGCACGAATGGTGGCTGTAAGATAATGGATGTGGACGCTCCTAACATATTGAAAAGGTGCAGCAGCGCACCTCTGATCAATGAGGCGGCCTCCACAGCGGCCACGTCGCTCACGACCAACACGACACCCAGGTAAAGTACACATTGATGCACACGCCTCTGTGGTTCTACATTATGGTTGTTGCTATGCTGCCTGCCTATTTTTGACAGCTGCTCAGGTCGTCAGTGGGTGCTGTACCCGTATTTAGCCGTGTTTGTGTATTATATATCGATCTTTGCAATCAATTTGGCATATAATGTTTTGATTAAGCATGACAGCTGTGAGACAGTTCCAGTCGAGTGTTACGACGTGTTAGACGCTGTGTTAGTGGCTTTACAGTATGTTTTCTTTTTCATAAAATGTATTTTGACAGATTTGTTCAGAAAGCAAGTATTTAGTAGTTATTAGAAGTAATTTGTTAATTGAAAATAGATTAAATAACAAAGCCTAAACTGTTGGAAGTAGTTACTTTAAAAAAAATTGGTTTACAGTTGAGTTACTTCAAAAACCAATAATATGCATTATGTTTCTATTGCCACACTGCATTATATGAAAACCAGTTTTTTTTGAAACCGAAAAGTACATATTTTATTTTTGGTTCTCTTTAGCACATTATGGCTACACACTATTACCATAACAGCTTACATGGTATGCATATACAGTTAATATTTGTAAAGATACATTCAACATAGAAAAATTAACTTTATATCTATATTTGTAGTAATATAGAAGATTATTTAGAAAAATATATTCAAAATACAAATTATAAAGAATCTCATTGCAACTAAAATCACACTTCATAAATCAACAGAAAACACTTTTGCTTAAGAGGGCAGGGTATTGGTTATATCTCAGGTTTCATCTTGAAACTTGGATTAGGGCATTTATATTATGGTGTCAATTCACTGATTTCCTCAGAGTATTTAAACCATTACATTGCAATCAGCAACCTATTTCTACTAGCAGTAGTGAGCAAAATGGATGCAATGGTAGCTATCACATTGTGGTAATAATGGGCTACATAAACAACTAATATTGGGTAGGACATGAGCTCACCTGTCCATCTAGAAAATGAAGAAGCTCATGTGTCCATCTCACCATCATCCTCCTCAACTTACAAACATCGCTTGCTGAATAAAAGCTGCCTAACTATATTATATTTTAAAAAAGAAAAATCACTAACTAAATTAACCTTGTCACAAAAAAAAAACATTATTTATTATCATTATTAAAAAAAAAAAAAACTAATAGATAAATTGCATATGTAGAACATTTTCATATTGATTAAAAAGATGATTATTTTTATTGTTTATGAATTTCTATACTTACTACAAGTCTGTTGCTTGTACCAGCTCTGTATTTTGTGGTATTCTAACTAGAAGTATCCTAATTATAACATTTGACTTGTCCTAATTAATAAAAATTCCTATCATTTTCACAAACATTTCCTGAAATAGGATAATTTCTGGAAGGCAAACCTGAAAAGTAATGAACTTCACCATAAAATAATGTTAATATGCTAAGCTAAATTTCATAACTTACATGCATAGTCATTTGATATTTTTGCTAGTGCTATGGCGCATTGTGAGCATACATCAAATTAGTATTCTTGGTTGCATATGTAATAAAAACTTCTTATACTGTTTAGTTATAAATAAAAGCTATTATTAATAAATCTGAGATTACAAATTGGTCAAATTGACTATTTCTAACCTGAAGCAATACTTTTTATTTAATATTTTATGTCAGGACAGGCTTCCAATTGTCATTTTTAAAAGACAATATGATTACAATTTTTTGTGGGAAAGCTCCCTGAAATCTGTATTCATTTATTTGTTTGCATACTCTTTGCATCAGTCTCGATTGCTAGATTATGTGATGTAACTTCAACCATCAGCTTCTCTGATATTCTTTCATCTGTTCTGACATACAAGACATACGATAAAGCATAACTGAGGTCTATTCAGCAAATTGGACCGAGTCATCTCTCCTTTTCGCCTATTATTTTTATAGTGACCATAAGCATTTGGAAGCTATCACCAGATTTACTAAGTTAGCTATGTATCCAAAGAATTGCAGATGTCAAGAACAATTTTATAGGTGTATAGTTCTATAGTTTTTCAACATGATCCTGATACTAATGAATCATATAAGTTTTACCAAAACCCAATATTTAATAAAAAAACAAGTTATTTCCACTTATGACGCGTGACACTTTTGAGATAAAAGAACACCCTAACTTTAATAGAGAAGATGGTTGGTGTTTATCAAATACCTGGAATCCTCTCATCGTAAAGATCAATGACCTAGTCAAATGAAAGCCAGACCTCCAGCTACTGTTTAAATCTGCTTAGTTTATTCTATCTGTAATTTTTACTTACTGAAATGAAACGGACATATAAATAGAATGATTTTATAAAAAACTAATCAGTAGCAAAATATTCAAATCTTGATGTATTATAATATCTTAGTCATCACTGGCCATGAAAACTGTAAAGTATTTGCAATGTCGGAAATAGTGAAATGAAAGTACATATTATGAGAGAGATTAAACAGTAAAAGGAGTTTTAATAATTTCGAATGAATTTAAATATTCTTCACAGGCATATGTTAGTAAACCTGGTAGTTGATCATGTGCAAATTTCTACCCCTTAAAATAATGTGGAGAAAATTAAATGTGAAGTAGTTAGTTTCATATTGCGTATGCTACCAATCTTAGGCATATCATTTTTGGCCTAGACCTAACCCTAGATAATTTACTTTAAGACTTAAAACATGCTGTATTGACATTCTGAATGTTCCATGGGTGGTGCTCTGAGGAATTGTTTAGGATGATCTCATCATCTAGTTTTTACTATCACACCGCCCGCCACCGGAGTAGAGTTCATCCATACTACCTGGATCCACCGAGTTCATCTACAGTGCGCTTCCAGAGATCTTTTTTGCCACGTACCATCCGGCTTTAGAATGAGCTCCCCTCCACGGTGTTTGCCGAGCGCTATGACATGTCCTTCAAGCGAGGCCTGTGGAGAGTATTAAACTGTAGGCAGCGGCTTGGCTGTGCCCCTGGCATTGCTGACCTTCAATGGGCGACGATATCCACTCACTATCAGGTGGGCCGTATACTCGTCTGCCTGTAAGGGCAATAAAAAAAAAACTTTAATCAAGTATATATCATCAGAGCTATAACTTGATTGAAAATATGTATATAAAAAAGCCCAGCACCACCAATCAGACATGGCTAGTCATTAAAAATGAGATAAAATATAAAATCGCGTGCAATGTTCCACTTAGAATCTCGATCGAGATATTTATCATCATTATCACATACAATATTCTGATTGCAGATGGTGACGTTAATGAATAAATAAAATATTTTTGAGCCAATTAACTGAATGCATTTGTTGATAACGCGTGTAGTCAAAACATAACATGAATAACATGTTTTGTTATGTAGCGTGTGCAGCGTTTAAGTGGATTTAATGAGAAGATTCAATAGCATTGTTGGTATTTAAGGTCTGTAATGTAACGGATGTCTGAGCAATTCTTCAGCGTGCGGATGAGGAATGAGAGGAATTTGGAGAATGCCAGTGGATTTGCGACTCTAGTGTAGGTTTAAGGGGCCCCTATCAATATGCATTACGCTCACCTCCTCCGCATTCTTTTCTCTGCTTAGACAAATTTATTAACAACCTATTTGTGCATCTTTACATGGTTTGTTCAAGTTTATAGAATAAGTAAGCTGACGTAAAACTCAAAGGCCATAACTACAATGTATTGTTCCCGATTGGTATGAGCCGTTGAATCCGATTAATTAAATTATAATATCAGAGGTCATACGATCATCTGATAATAATATCGAGGGGTGAAAGGCTGTTTGGTTTAAGCGACATTTCGCTTAATATGCGACATAAAATTAAACAATTCGATGTTTCTAATTGAATTTTAATTAAGTTTACTCCGTTCAAATAACTGAAGAAGTTTTGTTTTAACGATATTTTTCCGAATTTTAAACTTTCTAACCGGTGGTAGGACCTTTTGTGAGTCCGCGCGGGTAGGTACCACCACCCTGCCAATTTCTGCCGTGAAGCAGTAATGCGTTTCGGTTTGAAGGGCGGGGCAGTTGTAACTATACTGAGACCTTATAACCTATATCTCAAGGTGGGCGGCGGCATTTACGTTGTAGATTTCTATGGGCTCCAGTAACCACTTAACACCAGGTGGGCTGTGAGCTCGTCCACCCATCTAAGCCATAAAAAAAAAACTTTCAATGGATCTCCTGTAACATTTGCAAAAATGTCGCTAAAACCAAATAACCTTTCACCTCTCGATATGCAAAAGGTTAATTGAGACCGTCAGCGCAAAAGTGGCCTAAGCTTATCATAGTTAGTATGGAGATAATGAGGTTTGAATTTACTTTTACACTGCTTCGTAAGCAATAATAACACGCGCAAAAATAATGTTTAATGATATAGTTACACTATGGGTGGTTTTTCATCAACATTTATTATGTTTCAAATGAATTGCAATATAAGAGAACGAATGTGAAAAATTGTGGGTTAGGTCAGTTTTGCGCTGACGGCCATAATTACCAGCGGACACGGATACGTGACCTCGGCCACTTCTAGCTGCTGATACTTCACTACATCCTCTTAGCTCAGCCTTTCCCAAAGTGGGCCATGACGCCCCCTTGTGGACGCTGCAGGCCTAAAGGGAAGGCGGTAAGTGACCCAGAGAAAAAAGGGGCCTTTGTGTAGATGCTTGGGAGGTGATTTGTAATTACATCTAGGAGGACTCTTAGACACCGACTGAGCTGTCGATATAGTGGTTTTTGAGTAGGTGAAAAATTGGGGGCGCTAAAAAGATTTTTTTCTCAAAGTGGGCAGTAGACAAAATAAGTTTGGGAAGCCCTGACTTAATTCAATCATAGCAACAGTAGTCTCGGTTTTTTTTCCTTTTCATATTTTTAGTGCTCTCTTTCCCAATTCTAATTTTTACTGGTGTTAGGTTTTGTCAGCCCGCACGAGTATCAGACCACGTACTTTTGGCGCTGAGCATTCGTGCGTTTTGATCTTTAGAAATAGATTAGGTAGATAGCCTTATTCTAATTTTTTTATTTTATTTACATCCTTCAGTCACGTTTTGCAGTATTGTTGTTTACTTTGTAGTTCCTTTTTCGTTTGTAAATTGAATGAATGCCATTGTTCAGAAGATAAGTAAATATTGTGGCACCCTAGAGCTCTTATTGAAGCGGAGGGATCTCATCCTTATGATGCATTGTTTATTTTGTTTTTTAAGTTCTGAACGAATGATTGACACGATTGTTGTTAATGTAAATTTAGTCTACGCACTTTTCTTTGCACATAGAAATAAATCAAACTTAAATAAAGGCCTAGCAGTTTGCTTGACTGGTGTTTTCATCGTCACATTAAAATTATTCCGGGAGATAGAAGTTCGTTTCGCTTCCCTTATGTAGTTTTATCGATATGTAGTCGAGGGTTATGTTACCTTAGGGCAGCGGTAAAATTAAATATTGGGGGGTAAAAATGAAACTTTTGCGAGTACAAAGTATATTGAAGTGAAACTTCTTTAGAATCGTTAAATTTTTAGTTATTGTTTTCTTTTCAAAATTATCATGGGGGCTATAATATGAAAGATACTAAAAAGAAGCGATTTCGTTTTTATTTGTTCTTCGCCATGGGGTAATATCAACTTCACAAAAATATTTTGGGGTAATACCTAATTAAAAAAGTTCCCCGAGCGCTGCCTTAGAGTGAATAAAGCTGGTGTCACAAGGATCGGCAGTTTTGGTGCCTGTTTCATAACCTTATATTTGACTAATAATAACAGGACAGAATGCTGTCATAAGGTCTTAACTTGGACTTCTCCCATTTAAATACTTTCACGGTTAACTCATTTTAACCGAATTCAAAAAAGGAGGAGGTCCTCAATTCAACTGCATGTTTTTTTTATGTTTGTTACCTCATAACTTTTGTCTGGGTGAATCAATAATGATGATTCTTTTTTTTATTAGAAAGCTGATGCTTCCCGTGTAGTCCCATTTCAAGTCATAAGTCCAGTTCTGATAATGGTGTCCATGAGAAAACCATATAAGTCTTAAATTTGCATTAAGTACGCGATAACTAGATGAATAACTCAATATCACGCCAAACGATTTCGATGATTATTGTTTTTAGTGTAGGTATGATAATTTGTTTTGGAATATCTTTTTTTTTCTACTTGAAGTCGGTTTTTGTTAAAGCATGTCTATTTACAATTACTAGTGGTCCCGCAGTAGTCGAAATTCGACTATAATTAATTGAAATTATAAGTTTCAACATTATTATGATCCTATTGTTACAGATTTCGCCAAGACTACACTATTGACAAATACTCGTAATATTAAAGATAAACAATACTAACCTATTCTCAATTTGACTACAGACTTTAAGCAATAACAAGAATTTGACACTAAACAAAGAGTATATGTGTGTGTGTCAAATACATAGTAGTGTGTGTAATGTTTTCTTTATTTATTTAATGTATCTTTTATGCACTATTTAAAAAAAATATTAGCATTGTGCACTTCTTCTCTATATTCTCTATAAGTGTGGTAAATTTCATACTCCTCCGTCCGCGCAATTTTCGTAAAAAGGGATACAAAGTTTTTGCTTCGCCTATTAATATATAGATGATCATGATTTTGATTCATTGTTCTACTTGTATCAACGATCTAATCTGGCGTTAAGCGATTGCCGTATAGACATCATAAAATGAAACCTGCCGCGTGAGACACCAGATCGATGTCTATTGTGTTCACAGATTAAGATCGGAACGCATACTCCCTCTCGGTAAAAATAGGCGATATGGTGGATACTAAAGATGTCGATACATCGGAAACTCAAAAAAGGAACTTGTTTTTTTTTTTTTGTTTTAGGTATAAGAAAAGAAATTCAATATTCTTCAGTTCACTGTTCGCATTTAATTGCCCGTAGTCATAACAGTAATTGAAATTGATATTGTGTTCGAATGCTATTGTTATTCGCTATGAAACGTAACGGCATCTTGTTTTGTTTGAATCGTTGTATCGTATTAACTGTTTTGTAATGCGTTTTGCATTCAATTATACATATTTGAAAACGTTTCAATTTGTCGTTACATGTTCTAATTCTTGCTACCGTATCATGTTTCGTATTTATACAAAATTAATTACATCAATCCGTTTTTAATAAACGTAAATTGAATATTGTTTCCACCAAATAGCATTAGTGGAATCTAAGCAATAAAATATAAAAAAAAGGCTCAGGGACGTCGATAACGTCTTAACTGCCAGACCTATAGACACAGCTTACTGAGTTCCTCGTCGGCTCGTCTCAGTGGCGATTCCAATACGATGGTAGATTCTGCGAAGCACTGCTCTTGTTAAGGTCAGCGTTAGCGCATTCTCTCAGGCTTAGCATAATAAACTCACCTACAAGTCATGGCGTAGCTGGAATAGTCCCTTAGCGAAAGTTACAGAAAAAAACTGGAAAAAAAAAGTTTTTTTTCGAGTACAGTATAGATGGTCTACTTCACAGTCCCCCTAATGTTAACACAGTACATAGCAATCACAACGTGAATGCACCTATCCTTATCGAAGTCTCAGTTCATTCATAGTTGGAACGGTTGTCCCACCTTTGATTAACATGGCTTGCGGCAGAAATAGGCTGGAAGTTGACACCAACGCGACATCAAAAGCTATCAAAGCTCTCAAAACGTTTATGTAGTTGATGGGTATGGCTCAAGGTACGGTTTTTAAGCCGGTTCTTCATTCTACCATCGAATGCGTGAAAAAACATTGTTATTCAGCTAGTTTCATGACCAATGGAATTTGTTAACTTAGAATTCGCACATCCAGCATCCAATTGAACAGGATATTAGCGTCGAGGTGGAATCACGAGCATCCTGTCCGACTATCAACTCGTACACATTCACATCCTCTTTGGAAGTTCAATTACGCGACAATTGATGCGGCCTTTTCACACGACAAACCAAAATATTCCTTTGGCCACGAATTGATTGTATATTTGTTTCTGTTTCGACATATCCCTTGTCTATTGTGTGATCTGTATGGGGTATCGATGCGAAATCGCGACGCACCTCTCATACAGGGTTCAAGGTAGGGATTAGGGGTAGAGTTCGCAAAGTAAAATGAGTTAAATCGTATAGCTACGGACGTAGGTCTCAAATTAGGTTGGAGCAATGACTCTGGACGAGGAAGTCTCATACCTGCATACATTTCGATGAACCTGGCAGACGTTTGCCTAAATATTATATAACGCAAGATAAAATTATAATATCGTAGTTTCTCGGTCTATAGGATAAGTCCATTTCGGATTTGAGTAAAGTTTGTTTGGAATTCTATATGAATTTAATGAAACTTTTGATTGTGTACCGCCATACAGGTATATTAGTTCCAAGTAACTTGTGAAGATATCATAATTTAATCAAATATCTCACTTGATGTCGTGTTAAGAATTTTCAATTCACAGCGTTATTTTTGATAAAATCTTTCACAAAAGCTCAATTTAAATTATGTTGTTACCACGTCGATTGATGTTGGATGCATTTTTAGCGAATGTGCGTGCTTATGATGCGCACGCAATTCTAATATACCACGTAAACCGGTAATTTAAAACTAATTGAGTCTGTTTGTTAAGTGTTGGAAACAAAAGAATTGTGTTACAATATGCCCGAATCGTACTGGAATCCACTTTTTTTTTCCTACCTAAGCTGATGGTCTAGCTAGAAAGACCATATCAGCGTGTCACCTGACGTTGTTGCTAACACAAACCCTAGCGAGAGCCGTGCTTCGCAGAATGTACCACCGGATCGGAAACGCGACCCACTGAGAAGATCCTGCGAGAAACTCCGTGAGCTGTGTCTGTGGGTTAATTTACTCGCCGAGCCCTTCGTCGCAAGCGACGGGTTCGACAAGCAAAGGCTCCCGGCGGTAATCGTTCACGACTAACGAACACTACGCATCTTTTTTCCTCTACTTAATCGTTGGTAGCCTAAGGGGCTATTGCAACTTCGCGCAGACCAGTAGGTGAGCTCACGGGCTCTAACTGAAAGTGAGAAACTTAGTGAGTTGCTACATCGTTATTACAGTACATAACTAAGATTTTCAGGATAAAATGAAAACATAGGGAGACGGCTGGGACTTCATGGGTCGCGAACGCTATCCCGCTATTCACAGTCGATCGTTATTGTGTTATGCATTAATAATAATAATAATGAAAAATAGCAGTTGGGCACTGGACGGAGGCCAAGTGAGACGCGGGGAGTGTGTACACTAAGTGCAGTGTGTTTTTCTACGGGTTGCATTTGCCCCAGTTTCGTGTTTGTTCCTCGCAGTAGACTGACGTCCGAACGCCCCAGTGTTTCCTAAATCTCAGTGCTTCTAAAACTTCTATAAACAGGACAGGGCATTAAAATTTTGACTCACAAATACAGAAGCTCACGACCTTTTTTCCGCTCTCCGTTCTAGATTCAAAAATATTATCAGATGTTTCAGATAGTACTGTCGTGAAGTAAATAAAAAACCACACAATTTATTTTGCGACATTTAATAGATGTTTTAAAATTTTGTTTTAATATTAATTAATAATTTAAGTGAACACCGTGTGGTCTCATAGCGACCATATTGAAAATTTTGAAATAAATGTTTGCTCGAATTATTTGCTGTGCAGGTTTGTCTGCCTCCTGATTGAGAAATTCTAAATGAGCAAGACGATGTTTTATCATTGAACATTAGGAATGGAAAGAACGAAATATTACATTAAAACGTTGACTCCTACAAATATATCGAACAGATCGCACCGTTGTTCATCCGTAAGTTCATTATGTCTAGATAACGAGATCGTTGATGTTTGAATATAACGGTAATTGTAAAGATGTTAACCTGCTATATCACCTCTGTAATTGGTCGTTAACGAAAACATTATGCTNTATCATTGAACATTAGGAATGGAAAGAACGAAATATTACATTAAAACGTTGACTCCTACAAATATATCGAACAGATCGCACCGTTGTTCATCCGTAAGTTCATTATGTCTAGATAACGAGATCGTTGATGTTTGAATATAACGGTAATTGTAAAGATGTTAACCTGCTATATCACCTCTGTAATTGGTCGTTAACGAAAACATTATGCTTCAAATTTATTAAATCCTGCATTGTTTAATTAGGAAAGAGCGTAGGTGCATGTTGGAGCGCTGTCAAATTATGTGTATAATTATTGTTTCAGGAACACATCGATCTTTAGTATGTTCTCGAACAATAATCTGTCGAGGACGCGACGTTTCAGTAGCGGCAGTTTCAGTCCTATGTCGCATACGCCTCAGGTCACTCACAATATTGCTGTAAGTTGCACAATTTTAAGCCGAGCACAATTTTTAGTAAACATTTATTTTGGTTATATTATCGTAGATGTCTAATTCGTACTTTCATGGTGTCAGAGCCCATAGATGTCAAAACTGCTGCCCACTTTAGATAGGCTAGCAAGGTAAAGCCCAGTGTTAGACGAACAGCGATTCTAATATTCAAATCGACACCATTAGGGCTCATGACATCCTCCAAATACAAAGTTTGGTTCGTTTGACCTAAATAATAAAGAAGTACATTTTTTGTGAGATGATCGTCTGGATCCAAAAATGTTTAAAACCTTGTAAAGTTCGTAGAGAATCTCATTGGTAATTGACGAAAAATAAAAAGCTTAGCGTAGCTTAGTAGCAGTAATCGGCAAATGGTGAACCTATCTAATTGGTGTCGCAGTCTTGTAGTAGTACACGCGGCTATGGCTTCTAGAAACGTATGGAAGACTCTCGTTGAGACCGAAAGCCTAATATAAAAAATGTGTGCGTGTACTAGTGTACACACGTAAGAAGTGAAACTTGTTTATGGCCTTATTTTTCGAAAAATGATCTACATGCAACTTTCTAGAAATTGGTTAAATAAAGTTAAATTAGATAAAGTTTAAACAAAAGGATTTTATTATCATAGACATGAATACAAAAAAGTTAAATTAGATAAAGTTTAAACAAAAGGATTTTATTATCATAGACATGAATACAAAAAAGTTAAATTAGATAAAGTTTAAACAAAAGGATTTTATTATCATAGACATGAATACAAAAAAGATGGCGCGTAACGGAAAAATGTGACGCGTAACCGAAAAATGTGACGGTAAATTTTTTTCCAACGCCGATAAGGAAGTTTCACTTCAAAAACGTTGAAAGAACGACTATGAATCCGCAATTTGACACATTTATCAACGCGAATACTGGGTCAGCGGTTAATTGAATCGATCTCGTGCCAGGATTGACTGTATCGGCCACGTGATAACGAGATCAGATCGTGTGTCGACACATTGCCAACTGGCAATAGTGATCCCTCGTGAACATTACTATGCGGCTGCACAGTTTGAGAATAAGCGCCTTTTGGTTCAAAGACACCTGCGTGACGATATAGTGTACATACTTTTAAACTTATAACTATATTTTATGGTTACTAGTCGTAGTGTATTGTAAGGTCGCTCGGGTAGGTTCCCTCACCGTTTCGCTGCTAAGCCACCCAAGGCTTAGCTGTACTTGTAAGAGTTTGACCTCTTTGTATCAACCAGCTTCGGCACGCGGCCTTATGTAGACCAGACTTTAGAAATTTATAAATAACCTAGCTGACCCGGCAAACGTTGTTTTGCCATATATAAAATTTCTAGGAAATTTCTAGTGTAGAAAAAAAAAACTAACTCATTGTCAGTGTGTAAGGATGTGGTAAATGAGTGAAAGAGGCATGTAGCGCTGTGAACGATGAGGGAATATAAAAATAACAAAACCTCATTCAACCACATATTGCCTCATTATAACAAAAAAAAATTGTCCAAAAAATAAAAAATAAATGTTAGGGGTGGACAACCCTTATCATTTAGGGGTATGAAAAATAGATAGTATCTGATTCTCAGACCTACTGAACATGCATATAAAAACTTTATTAAAATCGGTCAAACCGTTTCTGAGGAGTATGTTAACTAACATTGTGACACGAGAATTTTTTATATAAGATGTACACAAGTGTTAATTTTGTTCTCGGGATCAAATCGATTTACTTCGATCGAGGGTCGTGAAGATAACTCGCATTGGATCCAACAATTTATAAACCAATATTAGCAATTCGAATTCCAGGCCCAAAACGCGTGGGGCCCTCGGTTGGGTCGCGTGAACCAACTGCGGGCGGAGGAGTGCGCTGACGTCAGCAACACGCGTGAGGTCGCGCACGAGCGGGAGGTCCACACCGCCATGCAGATGGGCCAATCCTGTGAAGACCTCACGCTGGCCGGCCTAGCCAACTCCCCTACTAGGATACCTAGGTACTTTTATTGTTGACTTATAACTTTACGTACGATGGGGTGAAATGTTGCGAGTATCGCTAATGTCAAGAAAATCTTAGTTTCCTTAACACTGCTCCCGCGTTTGTAAATGTAAGTCAGTAGTACTGTGATGGAATCCCAGGATTGCCAAATGTACCAGGTTCCGTCATCTTCGGAAATGCAATCGCAATTGTGCCATTCCTTTTTTTTATTGCTAGGATGGGTGAACGAATTCTCGAACCACCTGGTGTTAAGTGGTCACCGGAGCTCATAGACATCTATAACGTAAATGCGCCACCCACCTTGAGATATAAGTTCTAAGGTCTCAGTATAGTTACAACGGCTGCCCCACCCTTCAAACCGAAACGGATTACTGCTTCACGGCAGAAATAGGCGGGGTGGTGGTACCTACCCGTATGGTAGGTGGGTGGCGGCATTTACGTTGTAGATGTCTATGGACTCCAGTAACCACTTAACACCAAGTGGGCTGTGAGCTCGTCCACACATTTAAGCAATAAAAAAATGCTACGGAACAATTGCGACTGCATTCCCGCGTAATGCGTATGTGTTTTAAATCGTTCATCTTTGAAGGGTTCCTTTATTTAAGGAATTGTGAAATCGTTCTAGGTTCTCAACAGCGGTGTCGCCATCGTCGACGCGCAAGTACACGACTCGACGGAGCCTGTCCCCGATCGCGATCAGAGCGTCGAACTTCAGTCCGGTGAGTCGGCCCACTGTGCTCATAGGGAAGCGGCGCTGCGACGACGCCGACTCGCCGCACTCGAAGCGGATGTGCACCGCGGACAGACTCACCCCCTCCACCCCGGGCACCCCGGACTCGGACTCGCTCGAGTGCACCTTCAGGCCGGTCTCGCCGCGAGTCCAGCCGATGATCGAGGCCCAGGACCCGCCGGAGAACCACAAGCGATCGAACCCCAGCTAATATTTCGTGATGCAGTTTGGGAATTTCGATCTGTNCGACTCGCCGCACTCGAAGCGGATGTGCACCGCGGACAGACTCACCCCCTCCACCCCGGGCACCCCGGACTCGGACTCGCTCGAGTGCACCTTCAGGCCGGTCTCGCCGCGAGTCCAGCCGATGATCGAGGCCCAGGACCCGCCGGAGAACCACAAGCGATCGAACCCCAGCTAATATTTCGTGATGCAGTTTGGGAATTTCGATCTGTTGATAATCGAGACGGCCGCGTTCTTGTGGGCGCTTTGTCTTAGTTTGTGTGTTTAATAAAAAAATGTAAATTTAATAATTAATGCGTGTAAATTATTTTTAATGTTTTTGCATTTATAATGGATTGCCATAGTAGTGCGGGATACGATCAGTGAAAAGTAACAATTGTGAGTCACAAATCGAAATTCCCAAACCGAGCTAAAGCCACGAGGACGTTCTACAATAAAACGTATGTTAGGTTTTTAAGTTTGTTCCAAACAATATACGAATATGTAATTTGTAAGTTCCCGAGCGGGATCCCGATTCGGTTTCTGAGTAAAAGCTGAAGCATCTCTCTCTCTCTCTCTCTCTCTCTCTCTCTCTCTCTCTCTCTCTCTCTCTCGTTCTCCCGGATGTTTTTGTCGTCTCATTTGTTATCGGGTCGCATACATAATTAATAATGTCATAAGAATAATTCCAATTTTCATATTCAATGTTTCGCTGAACTCACAGCGTAATGTATTCAAAACAAATCGAGATCAAACCGACAATAACACAACAGAGCGTCAAAGAATAAAAAAAATAGTATTTTTCAGATGTCAATCAGACAAATTAAAATTATTAATTTCGGCTACGTATTTTATCCGTCTACCTTCAAAATCAATCGGTTTTTTGCAGAGATATCAATTTACTCAGAAACCGTTTTAAGACGAAAACTATAAAAACATCCTCCGTCCTACTTTCACAGTTAAAAATTCATTGAACTAGAGCGGGACAGTTGTTTGGTTTTCGTCTTCTATTTGTTTATAAGCCAAGGAATGAACGCGTCTAACCTGTTATCAGCCAAAGCATCTTGTATATACTAGTTGTAAGAAAGTTCCGAGCGAACGACTTTATTTGTATATATAATATTTAATGAATAAAATGTTAGTCGTAAGCAATAATATTATTTACTAATGCGCGGTAAAAACCTTGACCCGATTCAGAAGATACACGATTATTTCCTCAGGTCTCTGCATTAAGATTAGAGTTTAGGAGTTAGTAGAGTATTAATGTAGAGACAGTTCCTATCGTGTGCAACATTTTATACCAAAAAAGTAGGCGCTGATTCGAAGGAGCCGCCGGACGCATGCGGCAGGACGGTGTCGTCAAACGTCGGGAGCGGTCATTCAACTGTCGGTTCTCAGCTGTTTGTGATGTCATGTAAATTACCTCTCTCGATTAAATTAACTTGATTTTATAATTTCCTATTACGCAAAGGTTACTTAAATAAAATCGTAAAGTTTAGAAACTCAACATTACACAGGGTTTTTATTGCGCTGAACATAAATGTCAATTTGCATTGATTTTGGAGACGAAATAGTCGCGTAGTAATCGTATTTTAATTTGACCGTGTAAAAACAACGTTCTTTTACATTGAACTGTCGCGTAATAGAGCATGTTGGGTCCTATAATAGAAAAAAAACTGTTTATTGTAATTATTACAATCTGTGCTCGTGTTTTTTTTTACAGTCTACGATTTATTTCGTAGAATTATTCCATTTTAATTTAATGATTTTAAAGAAAGTTTCATTTATTATTATATAATTGTGACAATACACGTATTTAACATTTATTTTTTACAATTCATATCCAACTAACTACCTATTGGGTAGGAACTACATACGGACCTCTGGTGAATGAATCAGACTAGTATTATGTATAGTTAGTACCCGGTGATGTGTACAGTCGGCTGCAGAATTGCTTCGAAACATTTAATTCCATTATTAATAGTATTATTTTTCCCCTATCTATACTCTGGTACCTATATGCCTATAGGGGCTATTCCAGCTACGCGCGGACGGGTAGGTGAGCTCACGGGCTCAACCTGAGAGAATTTGCTAACACTAGCCCTAGCAAAAGCAGTACTTCGCAGAATCTACCGCCGGATCAGAATCGCGACCCACTGAGAAGATCCGGCGGCGAGAACTGTGAAAATTCCATGAACACTATTTATTTACAGTATAATGTAGGTCATTAAAAGTTAACTAATTTGACGTTGGCAATCACCGACCCGGCCTAACCTTATTTACGCTTTTTATGGAACTACCGTTTCATTCTAAATAATGGTGTATTTAGCGCCAAAAAAATATATTTGTCACCTAAATAATATATCAATACACTTACAAGTTTATTATTAGGCATAATGATAGTTATTAATGTTGATAAACAAAGTGATCTTCTATTTCGACTACTAAAGTAAGGAGCACAATCTCTGTGTTTTAAAAAGTATCCGCTCAAAAGGAGCCAATTAAGGTGGCGCCACTGTCGCAAGAGGAATGATTTTAAAAACAGCGCCATAACCTATGAAAGTAGGATACTAAATCACGAAGGAAAGAAACACTTCCTACGTAAATTATAATAAAAATAAATAGTTGAAATTTTCAATACTGTGTATTTTCTTTAACTACACAAGTTACAATAATATTAAAATTTTAAATTCAACACACTACACTCTGTTTACAACTGCCATATTCATTATCATTTTCATTTCCTAAACTAGCGTTATTTCGGTGAGTCTTGCAAAAACAACTTGCTGTTTACAGGCGGAAACTTTTTCAACTTGGGGGCAAGTATACAAGATGATCCTCCTTACTTCTACCCTTCATATAATAAATAACTTAAATACGTTTATTTATATTAATAGATAATTCCTTGAATTTGAACATTTCTATAGAAAACATATAGGTAATTTCGACGATTGATATTTGTCAAAGTTGATGTTATATAAATAAAGTTACCGGCTGAGTAATGTCTTCTCAATAAAATTTATGGCAGCGTCGGTATCAGTAGAGCCGCCGCGCGACGGGTCGTATCCACTGTAGGGCCACGCGACTGGTTCTTGAGCGAAAAATGTACTTTTGTAGCCGACTGTACAATAAACATATTTAACAGTTGTCTCAATATAGACGTGCATCATTTCTTCTTGTGGAATTTTGCTAATTTACGTAATTTCAGTAATTCACAGAATTGAGTGGTTTTTTTTGTTTTTCAATTTAAATTTATACATTATTGATTGTATTATAAATACTATACATTCTGTTGCGTCTTCTTAAATTGCTAACGATTAACTAACATCAATGTTACCAATTATGGAATATGTATAATTTTAAAATCCGATTGTAGGATTGGTTACCGCGCAATTGTAATTTTCATTATGGGAATCATACAATTTGTAGTTTTAACACTAATCATATCAACACGTTCTGGTACCTATTTCTACCATAGCGGGTAGATAACGGTATAAGACAAGTGCTACTCGAAATAAACAAAACAAACAATAAAAGTATAATAACTGTAGATTAATTGGTATGAAAAAGGCATGAAGTCAAATGTGCAAAAGCAATAAAAAGATAATTATGTGCAGTTTCAATGCGAAAGTTCAAAATGGGTCATTGGTACCCGTAGTGGTATGTTTAGTGTCAACTGACTTCAATCGACACCTAATAGAGCGCGTCTGCAGGTGTCTAGAGAAATTAGAAAGAATATTGATGATTATCTTGTATTCAGCAGATGTTTGTGCAAGATTACCTAGTGCATGTCACGACTTCAGTTTGAATAACAGTAATCATTTCTTTTTTAATTACGAATCTTTCGGGAGTATCCGTGGCCGAACGTGAACTTATAGCCACAAGTTTTGTAATTGAGTGTACAACTCGCTTATTGATCCGCGACACCAGTGTGCTTGGTGCGAGTTTTTTAACGTTCTCGATAGCGTAAAAGTTAACTCAAATTTGTATGCAGTGGAACGTTTACTTACGTTTGCCGCTAGGGGCACTGTTCCAACAAAATTCTATAGCATAGAAGTTAACCAGTTGGAAAGTTTACCTATGTTTGCGCCTAGGGGCGCTGTTCCAACTGCAGACAAATTTGAGTTAACTTTTACGCTATCGAAAACGTTAGGAAACTCGCACTAAGCACAACACCGAATCTTAGCCTTGCGAAAGTAACGCGTTATCAATGAATTATCCGCCGATTTAATATTAAGTTTTTTTTTTGTTTTACATTATTTTAATTAAGTTTAAGTATTAGTGTAACTAAACAAAGCCACTTTTCTTTCGAGTTTTTGATTAACAATTGGCAGCTTCTGTGCGCGTTTCATAATTTGAGGTCGTGAATTTTGTTGACCCGAAAACCGGTTACTTAATTGTTCAAATTCTCTTAAGATTTATTATTAAAAAAGTGATTCCGTTAAATACCAATTTGAACGTTTTTTTTTTTACTTTAATTAGATGCCTGATATATGAATGATGTATGTACATATACGTATATGTAGGTATAAATTTAATGCGTTTAAATTGAAATTTTAATTCAATATTAAAATATGTAATTTCGGATTGATAATTGTTTTTTATATTAAGTCAGATTAAACTACATAAAAATATGTAAGTAATCAGAATAGTGTTATAAAAATGTTTTTGTGTTTCTTACCAAATGTAGGTATGAAGCTATTATGAAAATATTTTTAATATCCAATCGTTATTCGTCATTCGTTTCACGCGCTCCGGAAAAAAGTTAATACATAAGCGTTACCATTTCAAAATAACAGTAAGTTTAAATTAATTGTAACAATGTTATTAAATAAAATAAAAGTACTGTAAAATTGATTAGATACCTCAAAATAAATAAACGCGGCGAAGTTGTTACGTGCATTTCAATGTAAGTATTTTGTGCTATGTAAATGTACATATTATTTTAGTTGTAAAATTTAAAATAAAATTATATATTTTAGGAACGTTGTAATTAGATTCGCGACGAGTCGCATCGCAGTAGCTATGATACTGGGAAAGGCGTGGCCGGGCAGGTTCTCGGCTGCACCGGGCCAATCCCTACTCACTGGCAACACTGACACTTGATGTTCAGTGTTGCCATGTTCTTAGATATTTAAAAATCCAACGAAAGAGCTCCCAATACACTCTAATAATCAAAGTTTTTGGGATAATATGAAAAGCTAATTAAAAATAACGTTCGATTCTGTCTTCCAATATTTTAAGCGATTTTGTATCGTTTTTGTCGACCAGTATTATAGTTGCGCGTGGAATTTGTAACATCCTATAAACAAAATGATAGTAGTGATGTGAAAATGTGAATAGATATTTTGTAATTTTTGTATGTATAATGAATTGGGAGTGTGTACGAACGCAAAAATTTGAAAATGAAAATTTGTTTTCAGACGTGATTAAATCACATGCAATATTTTTTGTAGTATTATTTCGTTATAGATCTATCTATTATATTATGGTGCAGTTAAGAATGTTTTACATCTAACATTCTTAAAATAAAAATTCTATTGAAACGTGATCCTTCTGATATTCGGTCATCAAAACACAATTTTTACATATCCGACGGGGCAGAGCAAAGTCGCTGTCGCCCAAAACATGTCTTATCGGATCCCGGAACCACTATGGGTGCTTTTGAGCTCTTCAAGCACCGGTCACGGTTTTTACGGCGTATATAGGTGGACGAGCTCACAGCCCACCTGGTGTTAAGTGGTTACTGGAGCCCATAGAAATCTACAACGTAAATGCCGCCGCCCACCTTGAGATATAAGTTATAAGGTCTCAGTATAGTTACAACTGCCCCGCCCTTCAAACCGAAACGCATTACTGCTTCACGGCAAAAATAGGGAGGGCGGTGATACCTACCCGTGCGGACTCACAAGAGGTCTCTTCCACCAGTTCGGTTCCTACTTAGGGCATTGTGTGAAGAACAGGTTTGTTTGCTCTTTGCCTGGGTGTTTAGTATCTATATACTTAGTCTGGCCATAAATACTGTTACAATTAAAAATGAACAAAATATTACGTTTGAATTTGGAATCTGTCATTTTTATATGATTGCTCATTGAGTTTTCTCATTTTGGCGCCAATACATTGTACAATATTTTGCAATTTTAAAATGGAGTGGGGTGATAAAGAGAACCGAATCGCTGTGATTGCATTACACAAAGTAGGTATGGAGCCAAATGCAATTTTTAAAACTCTCCATACGCTTGGTATTAGTAAAATGTTTGTGTACCGGGCTATTAATAGGTGCAATGAGACCTCCTCTGTTTGTGACAGAAAAAGATCTGGCCGTCCACGTAGTGCTCGTACGAAAAAGGTGGTTAAAGCAGTAAGGGAAAGAATTCGAAGAAATCCTGTCCGAAAGCAAAATATTCTATATCGGGAGATGAAGATAGCACCTAGAACCATGTCGCGTATTTTAAAAGATGACTTAGAACTTGCAGCCTATAAGAGACATACTGGTCATTTCTTAACTGATAATTTAAAAGAGAATAGGGTGGTAAAATCGAAACAACTACTGAAGCGGTACGGAAAGGAAGGTCATAGAAATGTTTTGTTTACGGATGAGAAAATTTTTACACTTGAGCAGGATTTTAACAAACAAAATGACCGTATTTATGCTCAAAGCTCTAAGGAAGCTTCCCAATTAGTCGACAGAGTGCAACGTGGGCACTATCCGACTTCAGTTATGGTTTGGTGGGGTATTAGCTATGAAGGAGTGACTGAGCCATACTTTTGTGAAAAAGGTATCAAAACATCGGCATAAGTGTATCAAGATACCATTCTTGAGAAGGTAGTGAAGCCCCTTAACAACACCATGTTCAATAATCAAGAATGGTCCTTCCAGCAAGACTCGGCGCCAGGTCATAAAGCTCAGTCTACGCAATCGTGGTTGGAAACGAAAGTTTCGGACTTCATCAGAGCTGAAGACTGGCCGTCGTCTAGTCCCGAACTTAATCCGTTGGATTATGATTTATGGTCAGTTTTAGAGAGTACGACTTGCTCTAAACGCCATGATAATTTGGAGTCTCTAAAACAATCCGTACGATTGGCAGTGAACAATTTTCCCATGGAAAGAGTGCGTGCTTCTATTGATAACTGGCCTCAACGTTTAAAGGACTGTTTTGCAGCCAATGGAGACCACTTCGAAGCTTTTTATACTTTAAATTGTTTTATATTTATGTATTAAACTAACACACAGTAAAAGTAATGAATGTTATTTGCAATAGATTTTTTTAAATTTTTAATTGTAACGGTATTTATGGCCAGACTAAGTATATGTAAATATTTACCCATAACGCAGGGAATCTTAATTTGGGCCAGATGACTGCTTGTTTTGTTCTCTGTTATATGTATTAAAAAAAAAACTTTTATTAACTTTAAAAAAACGGAGTATAAATAAAAAAATAAAAATGCCAAACCAAAATCGTTTTTATTTACAAGTCAGTAGGTTCACATTAATCATGTATATAACTAGAGCACAGATACTATCAAGAGAAAAAAAACAGTATTCAAAGTTACATCTAAAAACTTAGTATTAAAAGAACAACATTATTAACATTTCCAATATTTTGTACTCTAAAATCGTGATAAATTACAAAAATAATAATAATAAACGTAAGACAGTGGAAAGTGAATCTCACAAATAACTACAAATAATGTAAAATTAATTAATATTAAAAATGTTACAAAATCCATTCTAATAACAATTTCAATTTAAAATTATATTAGCAAATCCGCTAAAATTGCATTTGTATAAAATTGCGTTGAAACTTTCATTCAATTCTATACTCCTGATTAGCATACAATCTTTCTTTAACTAAATAAATTGAGGCTACTTAGTTACTAATTTTATGTAATAAATTTCGTTTTTTTTCTAAATATGTTTAATTAACCTTTTAAAAATATATTTTAAGCCTACACATATCAGTTATTCAGGTATTTTAAGTAGGCATCATTATACTAAACGTCTAAGCGTAACTTACTGATAAACCAAATCCAAAAAATACCATTTGCAATTCTAAAAATGCACATGAAGTACAATCAATAACAAAATCATATTCAATTTTAGTTAATAACGAGCCAATTAAAATTTTTCGAAGCAACAAGTACATTCAATGTACTGTTAAAACATTAAAATTGTTTGAAAATTAATAAATTTTGATTTAAAGATTTTTTTATTATTGACTGTATGGAGAGAATTATAAAACAATAAATAATTAACTAGTTTTATCAAAACTTACTACCTATAATTTTCTATAGGAAGACTGTTGTTAAACAAAAGCAAGTTAATCAAAAACAGTACTGTAAAATAGATGGAATCTGATTTGGATATTTTTGGTACAAAATGTTAATTGAGGTTACTGATTTTGGTTTTTCTTTTAAATACAAATTAAACAATATTTGAAACTTTTAGTTCCGTAATCAACTCCATAGTTGAAGAGGATTCTGTGAGATTTTCATTTGCCTATTATGGCACACTTTTGGTTAACATTTCCCAATGGTACTGATTTTTAGCAGAAAAAAATCCGAATCATTAATATGACTTAACTTCACTCATTTTCGTTTTATTTCTTAACAGAAGTAAGAATACATTCTCTTATTATCCAGATATAATTTATATCATCTCTGCTATGTCACATTATATTTCAGTCTTCACATCAAACAAATACACTGGTACAAAACACCATAGTCTAGAGATATGTATGAACAATACTTTCAAGAGAGCAACAATTTCTTGGCAGGCGCTCCTGTTTCTTCTGCCCTCTAGGGCTTCGACAATTTAATAATAACATAAATGCTTACTGGTAGTGTTACAGATGACGAAGCAAGTTTATCTAGGAAGATATTTATTTGAATTTCATAGCTATAATTTTCAAATTATGACAGTAAAATTTAGTAAAAGCAAGCCTAGTCGTACACATTCTCTGCTAGGTTTAGGAGAAAACATATCGAGAATTTCTAATCTAAATACCGAAACTAATAGAGTTAGTAGTTGAAGAACTTGATCTTGGCGACTAGGCTAACAGCTTTGTTAACGATTACATGTATAACTAACTATCAAAACTTAAGTACATACCCTAGTACTAAACTTTATACAACATTCCTGGTACTTATTCCTCAGCTAGTGAGCGTCGCCTCGTCTATTAGGGGTACTTTGGCAACTTCGAAAAATATTGTATGTGAGTATTTATTCCTAACTGTGCTAATCGCAGACTTTGGCTTCTTGTGTAGAACTGCATTCTGGGCTAATGCAATCGGGAGAATTTCTTTGAGGTTGTAACCTGAAAAATATAAAAGGTACATTATATTTATTTTCGAACATAGAATGATTTATTCTGAATTATTTTCTATTAAAAAATAGAAATGATTTATTCTTATAGTAACAGTATAATTTCATTGAAAATTTTGTATGACCTGTCTGATTATTACATACTCTTGATTGTTTTCTTTATTTACCTGTATAATACTGTAGAGTGGGTGTCCATGAACCTAGATTCTTCATCCTGAGAGCAAGGTACAGTGCAGCAGCAGCCATTTTACTGTCTGAATTTTCAATAAGTCCATATTCCAACAAGCATTGTTCTAACACAAACCGAGCCAGTGTTAGTGTAGGCATTGATACACGAGCACACTGTTGAAAGTTAAATTGATATTATGATGTTCTGTTGACGAAAATAGTGTTTTTTTTTTCTTCAAATGAATATGAAATGTTTTAATATAATAGTGGTGGTCTAATAGTATATTATATATCAGACTGTGTACTGTGTTTGAGTCATACTACTAAAACTACTTAGACAATACAGTATGGCACAAAAAAATACAAAAAAATACAATAAATGTGTTTACATGTGTGCACAATTATAATAAGACAATGTTGCCTTTCAGTTAGACTAACCAGTGGTACTAAAACGAGACTTGTGTCACAAATTCAAATTCGGTGGTTCAACACAGTTTTTCAGTCTTGTCATAATATTGTGAAATTTTCTTTTTTAAAGGTGTTAACATGGGCGACGTAAGACAATACTATCTAAAAAAAAATCTGTATTCTAACAAGCCCAGTTTCTCACCCGGGCGTATCTCCTGAGGAACCGGTAGGAGAGCGGCACGCCGAGATCGAAGTCGATGACCCGGAGAATGGTTATCTCCATTTTAAGCAGTTGGCTCAGCGTATATGCACCGTCGCATATGTACAGGAAGTCGTCCACTAGGGGCGGAATGCGCTCCTACAAGTACATTATATGACTGATTGGACAACACATTGCTTTGACTTGCATGCACAGTTAAAATATTTGTGAGCTTAAGTTTGAAATTATCTGCTTCTCCTAGATTTAATATTAAACCTTTACAATTGTTTCACAGCAGAAATAGGAAGGACATAATTTGATCATCACATACCTTATTAATACCATAAATTTAAGTTTTAATCACAATAACATAAACAATGGTGTGTTGTGCAACTATTGTTACCTTTTAATTACTCTTTTTTACAACACTGAGCACAAAACTACTCACATCAAACTTAGAAGCTATAAACAAGGCAGATGCTCCTAATAGTTGCAATTCTTCCTTTGTCAGTTGTTCTATTTGTTCATTCTTAGTTGAACGAGTAAGGAACAAGTCAACTAGCTTCACAGCCAAATACAGGGTCTCATGATTGAGTTCAAAACTCTCTTGAACTTCAACCATCCAGTCTACAAGTAGCGCTCTCATCCACGATGTAATTCCATTCATACGTTTCAGGTAATCGTCAATAGGAAAAAGGCGCTGAAAGAAATTAATTTTCATTTTATTACACAATAACTGTTGTCTAGAGTAACAGATATAGAGTAGTAAATGCATGAATAATACCTTAATATATCGGAATTAATTTAAAATAAAAATGAAATCAATTATATTTTATTAACCAATGATTTTTGGGAAATTTAAAAAAAATGTTTTATGTAAAACCACAACTCACCTCCCTGTTTTTCAAATAATTAAATATGTCCATAGCATAATGAGATACTTGGAGTGGATCATTCCAATTCTCAAAGTCAAAGTCAAGAACACCAGAAGGAGTTTTATGAGGGCTCTCTGTTTCTTCATCCAAAGACCTAGATGTGTCATCCAAGTTTACTTTGTTCAATTTCTCACTGATTTGTTTGTACTCTTCTTTAGTTACCTCAGATGGGCTACTGAAAAAGAGGTTAATGTGGCTTATGGAAGACAAAAATACCATCAGTGTGATGTTTATTCGCCTTGTCTTTAAACATTATAAAAATAAGGTGTTAATTTTTTTTATAAATTTTGAATTGTCAGTAAACTATTTCATTTATCATGTTCATTATCTGTCATCAATTAAATCTATCATGATGAAGGTGATCATTTTTGTATCCTTGAAGTTTTATGGGTGGTTGGAGTCACTTGACAGCAAATATCTAGAGTTGGTTGACAAATAAGCTACCTACTCCTCAAATTGTAATGCATGATCAATTAATAACAAGAGTAAGTGGCATATAATGGATATGCATTGGTTAATAATAAATGACTGGTATACCACCTAATCATGTCTGCCTATTTGATCATGTAGGGGTTGGTTATTGATTTATACTAAACTCCTGATTAGCTAAATTGGAGAATTTTGAACGAAGCTCAATATCTCATGGCTTTGAATTAAAATGTGGAGTTAAAATAATTTTTAATTTTCGAATATGTTTCAAATACTATTTACTTTTTAACTACCTACTTGTACTTACATATTCTCCAAGGCAGTCATATAAAGTGAGGGTTCACCGGAAACATCACTTCTTGCAGATTTGACTGAACCATTACTCAGATTCTGCTCTTTGAGTTTGTCTTTCCTTTCAAAATTCTTCAGGATGCCATTCTGAGCTCTTGTGGCCACTTGCTTGGGTGGGTCTTTGGTGAAATGTTTCTGTACTGCATCAATAGCATTAGTGGCTACCCGCTGGAGTTGTTTGGTCTTTGAAGTTTTGCCATTTAGTGTGCTTGTTTGTGATTTGATGCTCTGAAACATTTGTAGTTTGGAAGTTCAATTTAAGAGATCAAAGAAATGAAATTATACAGTGAGAACAGCTAACATTGTTTTGCCTACTGACTCTGTACTTTTGCTCATCTCAAAACAATTATCATGTATTCATCTCTCAATAAAAAAAAAAAATTGGTTCTTCCCATGAAGTTTAGGGTGCTAATTAACAGACTAATTCAATATGAATTAATCTGTATTATATTTTAACTATTTGTATTAAATAATATTGACATTATTTAAAAGAAAGAAGCTTAACGAAAAGTATCATTTTAAATAAATAGTAATTTAAAAATGAATTTCAGTGGTCAGTTTTTATAATTAATTCAATATTAACAGAAATTCAGTTCACATTTGAATTTCATGAGGTTTATTAAACTATTCCAATTAAAAATCAATTTCTTCAAACATTTCATTCAATTCAGTCATTACTTTAGTTAAGTAAAAAGACCAATACTGTGATTATGAAATGAATGAAAAAATCCATTAGTACTACATTAGTGTTGTGAAGGCATAACAGCAGGTATAACTGTCCTGCTTATTTGTGGTAGGCCTTCATATTGATCAATAAAAATATCATCATATTAATCAATAAAATATAATCATTCATTTCAGTTTTAAGGATGGACCAGCCATTATATAATCCAAGACTTTGGTCTTATGTTTCAATATGAATAACAGTATTCACACAGTAATGTGTTCTTATAACCACTTAACACAGGGAGGGCTTTCACCTCTGTCACCTAGATACCAATAATAAAAGCAATGATATTATATACATACATACATAGGCAGACATCCAGTTATGGATGTTTAGAATATTTGATTAGTTAATTTGTAGAAGAAAAATAGAATTCACAATAATTATAGGTCAGTCAAGCAGTTGATCTGTCTATGGATGTAGAAGGTATGGTATTACCCATATTGATTATTAGATTGCAAGTTACACCAATTTTACAATGTTTTATGGATAATATTGTTAGTTTCTTTCATTTCTGGTGAATTTGTATATTTACCAAGTAAACCGCTTCAAACTATGTATCTATCTTCTTTTTTATGACTATAAAGCCTATCAATGATTAGTTATTGTGGATTTGAAATAACTTTACTTATCCCTAATCTTCCAGTTTATCATAAAAATGCCATGTGTGATAAAAATTATTACTTATGACTTACTTTTATAACTACTGTTTCCATTGTATAACTAATTAAATCAAGGCTTATTATTTATTCAAAATCTGTTAAAACTACAAGCAATACATAAGGTTAAAATATTTTTAAATCTGTAATGAACAACTAACATGATCATATGGAGAAAACATATTAATAAGAAGTTGTTTATGATTCAAACAGCTGTAAATAATATTGTAAGCTAATAGTATGCTCCTGTTTAAATTTGGAGGGAAATAACTTTAGAATTTTATTTAGGTATTATAAACGTAAATCTTGATCAGTTTATATTAACATACAGAAAGGAAGCAGATACCCTCTGAATAGAAGTGTTTCTGGAGTTCAACAAACCTTTACTGCTGGAAGCATTTTAGTCTCAACAGTGACTTTCTTCACTGGCATGGCTTTATCCTTGTCCTGGGGCGCGCACGATTTGTTATAGGCGTTCGTTATATCTCCGAACGCCGCCCTCTTCGCAGTCACATCTTTAAGAGGACTGTCTGCTTTCCTTTTATTGGGAATTTTTAGACTGTCCTTGTGACTCTTTAGAGAAGCTAGCTGCTTACTCCTCGTCGTAATGCCGTGGCTTAACATGCCGTTCAGGTTCTCGTTGACGCCGAGCGGTTTCGTTGCCAATCTTGTTGGCGCCATTACGAACCTACTGTGATAATAAAGAAGACGAATCACAATCACGTGCTGTACAAACGTACTATCTAACTCAGTAGGTAGTTCATTTATAAAGTATACAAGAAGTTTGAAGTAAAAACATAAACAAGCATTTAAAAATTATCATGTTTAACGACTAAAATGGAGGCAAAACAAGCGAAGTCTACACAGCGTCAAACGGTTTTCTAACGACTATTTTCTACTCACCTTTTAACGGCACGAGCCGTTATATTATAGATGTTGATTAAACAATTTTAGGTTCCAAGCTGAGAATTTAGAGCAAACTTTTCATAAATTCTAAAGATTTTAACAACGACACGACAGATACGTCTTTAAAAACCGTTGAGCTGCTTTGAATTTTAATTGGTTAATGGCCTAGCCAATAGAGTATAGATTTTGCAAGAGCTACGTTCCGATTTACGAAGGTGAAACTAACGTCAATTTTTCCCATAATTGCCGACTTAATAAAAGCTACCCTGTAGAAGTTCTCAAGAGTGGCGTATTCTACAAAAAAACTCTTTGTTTAATTTTAGAAATAAAATATCATACTTTGTGTTTGAGTAACGTAAACGAAAATGTAATGTGATGTGTATCTTAACAAAGTTGAGAATAATGGAATGGAATTTTAGACTGACATTAAATGTGGGTTGGAAAATTATAAACATTTTTAGCATGTCAGAGACTGCATAGACATAGACGAATTATTCCTCTCAGCCGTTTTGAGTCATTTAGAGTGTGAAGTGTGAAACATAATGAGATGTTTTGCTTAACATTATACTTTACATTACTTTTTAAATTGCACGTGGTATGAAAGCTTACACTATAGATATTTGAAAGCAGAAGTAAACTTAGCATTTATTTGCTAAATTTCATTGCTGTATGCTAAAGATATCGAATTTTTTTTTTTAAGCTGGAACGTCAATGATTATGATAACAAAAAGTCTGTCATGCAAAGTCTAGACCTACATAAATTTATCAAAGATAGTACACTGCCTAAATATTTATATCGTTAATTTAAAAACATTAAATTATTATGTCAAATTACACATAAGAGCATTGAAATATAAGATTAATAAAGAGTGAATGTTGATTTCATTATGTTAGGAGGTGCTAAACTAAAAGTAGTGTTTACTCACGAAAAAACTTGCTTCGCATATATAAGTCCAAAGTACAGTAGTAATAATGAACAGGTAAAGAAAAACAATAAAAATTTAAATAATGAAATGTTGGATAAACAGGAGGTTTATTTTATTACAATGCATCAATACAAAGATTTCACTTTTAGGTTATTAATTTGTTTATCATTGGCTTAATTGGCATTATAATATGTGAAATGGTCATTGATCCCATTAAGAAATAAACCCTGTTTAAAAATTATAAAAAAAAGATTTCCTGAAAATATTTCTATTTTTTATGTAGTTTATAGACTGATGCTATTATTTAGTTTTAACAAAGAATAAATTGTTTTTTTTAAATATTCAAATAGATCATTTATTAGATATATAAATACAGTCATACTGGCAAACAGTTACAAATGTAGATCCTTTTAAAATGTGTAAGATCTATGATCTGCTGTACCATGTCAATCTTATGTGTTATTCAAAGAATTATTTTCAGGAAATTCAATCCTTAGAAACTTAAAAAATGTTTTCTGAAGTTTTATAGATCTACTTTTTTCTTTGTGTTTTCTCTGTACTTAATTATCACTTTGTTATGACTTTATTTAATTTTGTGTCAAAAATTGTTGTCTGAACAAGTAATTTTATAGCTGCCCAATACTTAGGGCCACTGAATATTTCATTCATTTTAGGTTGCAAGACATTTTTATGTTCTAAAAAGAAATAGTTCATACTATAATAATAATAAAAAAAAAATCTTTTACATCATACTGAAATAAATGGCATTTCTGGTGTTCAAACCTAAGGATCATTTGTGAAATTGCAGCAAAAAGAAGAAGTAACTCATTTATAGTGGTAGCTTATTAAACTAGATGAGTGATATAGCCTATATACTGTACCCTAAAATAAAATCTAATCTTTTAATTTTCTTATAAAATTATGACATGAGAACTAAAAAAAGATCTTTTACAGTCTCAGTGCCTTCAAGTTCTATACAAAGACAAGCACCTGTTTTTATGGGTGGTGTACAGCAGCGGTGTTGCGGAAGGACAAATAGCTTGCAATCCAGTGCATAGTCAACTGATTGGCCTAGATGAGGGAGCTGATGTGTTTGTCTCACCATACGGTGATGTGCGAGTGCTGGATGAATTGTATATAGATACGGACAGCCCTGATGACCAGGAGTTGTTGGTAAGATCTTTAAGGTTTTGATGGTGTGGAAGTAACGGCAATGAAAAAGAAATAAATGATAAACTTTTTCACTATATATTTTTTTGTTCGTTCAATGTAAAGTATCTGTTTTAAAGATTTTCAAATAATAGAAATTGAATAATTTAGTAGATAAATAATTCAGCCAGCATGTTACTGTAAAATTTTTCTTGTGAACATATTACTCTGTTTGTTGTTAGGCGTGTAAGTACGTACTGATTGATTGGTACTACCATCCTGCCCATTTCTATGATGAAGCACTTGTGCGTTACAGTTGGAAGTGTCTTTACACATTTGACGCATTCGTGGCGGCATTCACGTTTTGATGTCAATAGCCTTCACTAACCACGCAACACTAGATGGGCTTTTGCCTCGTCTGCAATACGAATCTGTAATATAATTAATAGTGAACGTCATTTTTTTCCCATGTATTTATAGTGTTTACGTGTGAGCTCGAAAAGTTCGATATGAAAATCCTCATCATCACAATTATAAGCATATTAGCTGTTACTCGAGGCTTCGGCCGTATGGTCAAGGAAATGTGTCAATGTGATGTTGGTCCAATGTTACAAGGCATTATGTCTGTTATATTATATATGTCATTTTCCTGCCTTGTCTTGCCTTAACACTATGTTTTTAAAAATTTTTTTATTATCAATCCCTTGCTTCGCTTCGAAAGAAGGACAACAAACAAACACACTTTTACATTTATAATACATATATATAAAAAATATTGACTTAACAATGAATATCTTAATGTTTTTATTGATTGATTATTCAGGAACACAATGCGGAATTACTGCAGCTACGAATACTAGATCAGCTTCGATATGTGGCGGCACATCAAAAATGCGTCGTGTGGATATTTTCATCGATGCCCATCGTTTTCACGCCGAAGCAGACCGGCTTGCTCGTGAACCAGAGCCGCGTAGTCGTTAAAGTTGACGCGTTCAATAGCTACCAAGGCTTCCAAACACAACCTCCAGCACCAAACGAACCCAATGGCCCTTTTAAAAATATAGGCTTAATAAACGAAGAGATGCTTCGTCCATATTTGAACTCACCAAAGAGGCTTGTATTGCGTTCGGTACCTATAGACAGCGACGGCAAAAAGAATTTGATACATCCTTACACGGTTTTCATACATGAAGATTTAATAGGCGAATGCTTCAAAAATTTAACTGTTATATTATCGACTATGAATTCTATTCCTTCGATTCTGAGCGAAACTGATGAAGACGATAAAGAGAACAATAATAACGCCATAAACGATTTGTGCGTTGAAATTGTGCCCATAGACGGTATCATATACAGGAGCTTGAGCCGCGAAGTGTACAACAGAAACATACCGACAGTGTTGATACCGAAATCATTGAATGCCATTATCAACATTGAGAATGGAACGAGAATTATATTCAACATAATCGGGGATACGGTAGAGCAACCTGTGCACATTGAATTGGTGACGTATACAGAAGAAAAACAAACAGAAGTCCATGTTATAGACAGATTCAAGAAATGCGTCATAGAGAACACGCATTCAGGCAAAAGATTTTTAATAAATAACGGCATAGTTAAGCAGAATAGTCAGATAAGCGATGGTTATTTGCGGTTCAATTTGAAACCAGACGGTTTGAAATATACCCTCTTGGATTCGGAGAGTTTGAGGCATTTCACTACGAAGGCAACGTGCCTTAACGACACGGATTTAGTCCTGCCGAAACGCAGCGCCTCCCGCATGGAATATGATTTCAAGAACTATTGCAGGACAATGAAATCAATGGAGACTTTGATAAGTAAAGTTCTCTCGCATTTGTATTTCGAAATACATAGAGAGGCGACGTTTAAAAATGCATCAGAGATTAAAAGCAACGTTCTGATCACGGGCAAGTGTAGTTTGTTAACGTCAATTAATAGTTTTACACCTGGCATACCAACTAGCCCGGTAAGATATAAGGTTTGAAAAGTGGGACCGTCATTAGACAGTAAGAATCTTATTTTTGCCGGGCAACATCCGTGACTTTAGCCTGTTGTTTCAAAAATGACAATTTACGTTTTGGTGGCAATGAATTCTGGTATCAGAGAGCTCGATTATCCATAGCACAGACACAGAGTCAGAGGAGTTTATGTAATAATAGTCGACAGGACTGCATTTCAGAAGAAACTGGTATGCAGGAATTGGTTTACTGATATCAGTGTACCATGTTGTCCTTCCGAAGTAGAAGTATCTTCACTAATTTACTTAACTAAGCCCTTAATTATTATGAAAATCATTAAATTTCTCAATCATTCTAAATTTCTAGTTCAAGTACTGCTAGCAGGAGCTGGGTACCGTCTTAACTAGTTCGGTTCTAATTATGCGTTCTGATATGAAAATTATGCAATTAATCCATCAATGACAAGACATAAGTCTTTAAGTTGAGATATATTATGGATACCGGGCCTAACTATCTTGCTTAAATCAATAAAAATTGTGCGCGTTCAACTTGGTGCACATGAAAGAAGTGAACTTTCTTTTGCGGTGTTTAGTATTATGGTTTTCTTCATTTTTCATCTTTAAATCACAAATGCTGTGTATAAGAGAACCGACCTAGCTCGCTTTGTACTTTCTCTCTCGAAACGGTTGAGTGGTTCGCGAGACGCTGTCTATTCTCTCATTCTCGCTCTTCATAAATTGTATCTTTTCTCTCTGGCCGTAACGGATCTGTCGCGTTAAATTAACGCGAGTTCAATTTTACTCATAACGCGCCTAAAGAAGTTTCACTTCAAAACGATTTAAACAAAATTTAGTTGTACCTTGTTTATTAATATCAAGGCAAGGCCTTGTGTTAGAATGTGACGACTTGTTGACAGGGTCCAGTGGTATGGGTAAAACATCGTTGTGCCACATAATCGAAAATGAGCTGACGGTCTGGTCTCATACGTTGCACTGCAGGGCGCTCAGGGGCCGTAAGGATATACCGGAGATCCTGGGCAAAGCTATCCTCATGTGCCAAGAGCACAGTCCGGCTGTATTGATCTGCGACGACGTGGACGCCATGGTACCGCCCGATATGGAGGGAGTTTCGCCCCAGGATATAGCGTATTATCAGAGGTAAATGTTAGTCCATCACATTCTCACGGATCGCTTGGTACCTCTGGGTCTGCGGAGGGAATTCTATATTTTGTACCGTATGTTCCATGGGGAGTGCTCTGAGGAATTGTTTGAGATGATACCATCATATCGTTTTTACCATCGCACCGCCCGCCACCGGAATAAAGTTCATCCGTACTACCTGGAGCCACTGCGTTCATCCATAGTGCGTTTCCAGAGATCTTTTTGCCACGTACCATCCGGCTTTGGAATGGGCTCCCCTCCACGGTGTTTCCCGAGCGCTATGACATGTCCTTCTTCAGACGAGGCCTGTGAAGGGTATCAAACGGTAGGCAGCGGCTTAGCTCTGCCCTTAGCATTGCTGATGTCCATGAGTGACGATAACCACTCACCATCAGGTGGGCCGTATGCTTATCCGCCTATATGGCAATAAAAAAAAGTCCATATCTCAGAACGTGGGGAGAAACCATCTTATGTACAATGTTATTCCGTTATTAGATTAGCCGTGGTCATCAAGCACCTCCTGCAGACGTGCGCGGGTGTGTGCGTGCTGATGACGTCACTCTCGATGAAGTCCCTGCACCCGGTCCTCAGGCAGTTCAACGGGAAGCCGCTGTTCACGGCGCACTTCGATATACCTGAAGTTGAGCAGGTGAGACAGTAGACGACGACATGTTGTGTTCGACGTGTTCACGGATAGGAAGGGGCGTTGATGATGACGTCACAGTTTTTAACATTTACTTAATAGCAATGACGCCTTCAAACAGTTTTTCTTTTTATTGCTCAGATGGGTGGACGAGCTCACAACCCACCTGGTGTTAAGTGGTTACTGGAGCCCATAGACATGTACAACGTAAATGCGCCACCCACCTTGAGACCTAAGTTCTAAAAAGTCTCAAGTATATTTACAACGGCTGCCCCGCCTTTCAAACCGAAACGCATTACTGCTTCACGACAGAAATAGGCGGGGTGGTGGTATCCGCGCGGACTCACAAGATGTCCTACCACCAGTGAAAATTCCAAATTCTATGAAATTAAGATGAGGCTCCACTTCCAATGAAAATGAAACCCGTAAAAAAAAATGTCCGCACGGTTAGGTACCACCACCCTGCCCATTTCTGCCGTAAAGCAGTAATTGCGTTTCAGTTTGAAGGGCGGGGCAGCCGTTTTAACTATACTGAGACCTTAGAACTTATATTTCAAGGTGGGTAGCGCATTTACGTTGCAGATGTCTCTGGGCTCCAGTAATCACTTAACACCAGATGGGCTGCGAGCTCGTCCACCCATTCAAACCACAAAACAATTTATTTTCAGGATGAAAGAGTGGAGCTGTTCAAGCATTTGATGAACGAGAAGATCCGTCAGCAGTTCGAGGTAGCGGACGATGACGTCATCACGTTAGCCATGGACACCGCCTCGTGCACAGTGCGGGACATCATCGACCACTTCAATAAGAAGATATTTAAAGCCGTCAAGATGAAAAGTAAGTGTAATTATATAGTGGAGGTTTACAACGAATGGGAAGATCTTCTACCGAGCGGTGGATATTGCTCGGTAGACCGACGGTCCGAATGTTGTTGTTCGGAATTTGTATACTGGTTGTTAAGAGACTGTTTCCGAAAACGAAGATTTGTACCTACAAAGTTGTAAATTTTGGGTAGCGCGGTATCAGCGCCGCGCCCGGGCGTTCGTTGACCCGAGCATCAGCTGTTTGTGTTTTTGTGTTTCATTGCTGGTTTTTAAAAAAAAGTAAAGTAACGTATTTTTTATGAAACTTTCGTTTCATTTAGCTGTACTAACATGATGGAGCGTAAGTAATGCTAATAAAACATTTTAAAAATATGTTTTTTTTTAAATTAGGATTATCGATTTTTTTCCGTCTTATCATCAAAAGTGTCATTAGTACTATCGTCTGTCTTCTTCGTTTTCGGAATCGGTCTCCTAACACCCAGTATTGAGAGGTGTAAAGCTATTTGGTTTAATCGACGAACTTTAGAAGAGAGCCATTTAATGTTTAAAATTTGAAAAAAATATCGTAACAAAAATACTACTTCAGCTATTTGAATGGATTACAGCTAAATGAAGTTCAATTAAAAACATCGTCCTGTTGATGTTAACCCCAAATGAAACGGTTCTTTAGCATAATTACAAAGATAAAATATGTCGTGTATTAAGTAAAATGTCGCTTATACCAAATATCCTTTCACCTCTTGATATGTTGTAATTAAGTAACAGTTCGAAAATCGTAACATCGCCTAGCTTTCATTATTCTTTGGTATTTTCTTCGGAATTAGGCAAGTTGTAGAAACTTTCGGATATATGTTAGAGGAAGTTCTAAAGTAGCACCTGTGATAGAGAAGTTGAGAAGGGCGCGTTTGGGATGGTATGGACATATGATGAGACGAAATGAAAATGAGGTTGGTAAGAGAGCGTTAACTATGAATGTGGAAGGATATAGAGGAAGAGGTAGACCTAAGAAGAAATGGATGGATTGCGTGAAAGATGATATGTGTAAGAAGGGAGTGAGCGAAGAAATGGTATATGATAGAGGAGTATGGAAGGAAAAAACATGTTGCGCCGGGCCCAAGTGACTGGGAGAAGCGCAGGATAATGATGATGATGTAGAAACTTTCGGGAAAAAAAAATTAAAATAGCAAACCCGAGATTAAATCGTGATAGTGATTTTTATTAAATGAATTTCGCTATTTAGAAACAGTCTAAGATGCAGATATACGTGGCGAATACGCTTCTAACACATACAAATTATGGTGTCCTTAGAAGCGAACCCAGACATTGTGAAGCCTCGTTTAGTCGAGGAAACAGCTAAGGACACAGAGAAAACCACCGCGTTCGACATATGGGGGCCGGTGGGGGGCTTGGACGACGTTAAGCGGGAACTCACGGAGTGTATCTTCTGGCCCGTCATGGTGAGAGAAAATACTTCAGACAACTTTAAATTATTAACTAAAACACGATGCTGAATTGAAAATTTACTGGTGGTAGAACGTCTTGTGAGTCCGCACACTGCCTATTTCTGTCGTGAAGCAGTAATGCGTTTCGGTTTGAAGGGCGGGGCAGCCGTTGTAACTATATTGAGACCTTAAAACTCAAGGTGGAGGCGGAATTTACTTTATAGATGTTTATGGCATTACAATACCGCCCCCTGAGTTTCTCGCCTGATCTTCTCAGTGGGTCGCATTTCTGATTCGGTGGTAGATTTGCGGAGCACGGCTTTTGCTAGGGCCAGTGTTAGCAACACTTCCGGTTTTAACCCCGTGAGCTCACCTACATGTCAAGGAGAAGCTGAAATAGCCTCTCAAGGCCATCAGCATAGCTAGGAAAAAAAACAAATTACAGTACCCAGCGTTGTTCCCGTCACAATCCTGTGGGATCCTACTGTACGGTCCCCCCGGAACCGGCAAGTCCTACATCGGGTCCTGTCTCGCCAGACTCAACAATATGCACATGATAACAGTGAAAGGGCCCGAGCTTCTCTCCAAGTACATAGGGCAGAGCGAGAAGGCTGTTCGGGATGTCTTCGACAAGTAAGTGCGTTACCAATTGAAAAAATATATTAAATGCATGTAAAGAAAAACCTTTATTCTTTAAAACTTTTAAGTTTTTAAAAAGGATTTTTCTCCAATGTCATTCAGTAGAGTCAAGTCTGACGTTGAGTAAAGAGAGATTTGATTTTTGTGTAGTTTTTTAATACTGTTTACTGTTTTATTTTTAATATTAATTTTAAAAGAGATTAAGGGCTTTAAATGTATTTTTTTTAATAGCCTTGTAGGCAGACGACCTGATGGTGACTGGTTACCGTCGCTCATAGACGGTATCTTATCGTTTCATATCTTCTTATACATATAACAGAAAAAGCAATTAAGCCTTTTATTATTTATTATTATTAATTAATTAAATAATTATTAATATTAATATTTATTATTAATTCTAAAGTACTCCATTCCTTTAACTAAAAAACAACTTTCTTTGAAAGAATTACCAGTAAAATTTACAGTGGTATCCCAGTCGGGTCTGTCATTTTGATAACTTATTACGAATTAATAGAACACCCTGTATATGTGTAAGGATTTATGAATCGTGGGAACCTTTGCCAAGTTATCTGTCAGTGTGACAGTGTCATATGTCACCTCATGCAATTTTTGTTGATAAAAATAGTTTGTCGTATCAGACGACGAAAAACACGGCCAGAGAAATATGTGGAACCTGATTTGTGACGTAATAATATCACAAACTAATATCAGGCAAGGAAATTGTTGGAACTCCATACCTATAAATAAAAAAATGGCGATAAAAATTCAAAGCGGTGTCGGTGCTGAAAAGGAAAGTTTTTCACTGGTGGTAGGACCTCTTGGGAGTCCGCACGGGTAGGTACCACCACCCCGCCTATTTCCGCCGTGAAGCAGTAATGCGTTTCGGTTCGAAGGGTGGGGTAGCCGTTGTAACTATACTGAGACCTTAGAACTTATATCTCGAGATGGGTGGCGCATTTACGTTGTAGATGTCTATGGGCTCCAGTAACCACTTAACACCAGGTGGGCTGTGAGCTCGTCCATCCATATAAGCAATAAAAACAAAAAAAAAACCTAATTGCCTGATTCTTGTTGATCAATCTGCATAGAAAATTTTTCCGAGTGTGAAAAATGAAATCGTTGGAGTGAATCAATTAACTTATACCAATCTCAACAACGTTACACATATAACAGAAATATGTATATATCTATGTGTTTTTTTAATAATAATATCTTGAAATAAATCACAGATCTACACAAAAAAGATTTTGATGAATTTCAGAGCGGACATGAAGCGTCCGTGCATATTGTTCTTCGACGAATTCGACAGTCTCGCGCCCAAGTAAGTTTATACTGTAAGTGTCCTCTTTGCTTTAGTTTTGCGCGCACACATACAGGGTGTAAGGAAATCGTATCCTGCTAAATCCGTAATAAATTAAACAAAGAACGTGAAAAACATACTATTGAAGGACAGTAAGATTGTTAAGTTAATAACTTATTTGTTAACTCTTCGCATTTTTTGCTGGTGGTAGGACCTCTTGTGAATTCGCACGGGTAGGTACCACCGCCCTGACTATTGCTGTTGTGAAGCAGTAATGCGTTTCGGTTTGAAGGGTAGGGCAGCCGTTGTAACTATACTGAGACCTTAGACCTTATATCTCAAGGTGAGTAACGCATTTACGTTGTACATGTCTATGGGCTCCAGTAACCACTTAACAACCAGGTGGGGGCTGTGAGCTCGCCCAACCAATAAAAAAAAAAAGTTCGTGTGCGAGTGCGCAATGAAAAGTGAAATCAGCTCCTTAGCTATGTGCATCATATAATCGCGTTACATTGCGTGCGGCGCAGTGGGATTGAAATGTAATTTTCGTGGTTTTCCTGTCGAGTCCCTCTAGTATGTACAGGATCGATTACCTTACACACGATATTCAATCTATTTTTATATATTATGTCAGCACAACGTCACCAATTAGTTAACTAAAAATAGTTAAAGTTAAACTGTTTTCTTAATGTTCCGTATGTCAACAACTGCTTGAGAGAATTCATGACTAAGCTACGCTCACTTTCTTTATAAATCCGAGTGACTATTGTTGCACATAACACGATAACTACATTCCCGATCATGCAGACAGAAGTAAAACCGACACGTCATGTCGGATCCTCCCGATCCACTAACGGTGCTTTTTAGGTACCTCAACCACCGGTCATCGTTCTCGTCGAACCCGTCGCTTGCGACGAAGGGCACGGCGAGCAAATTAACCCACAGACACAGCCCACTGAGTTCCTCGCCGGATCTTATCAGTGGGTCGCGTTTCCGATCCGCTGGTAGATTCTGCGAAGCACTGTCTTTATTAGGGTCAGTGTTAGCAACTTCGCCGGGTTTGAGCCCCGTGAGCTCACCTACACGTCAAGGAGAAGCTGAAATAGCCTCTCTATGTCAGCATAGGTAGGAAAGAGAAAAAAACTGCACAAAACATTCAGACTCAAGCAGTCGAACGGAGTAGAGCTCTCTGCTGTTATCGTTGTACACTTGATTAGAAAAGTGAGACTTAATTACTGTCACTATGGAAGGTAATGATTATTGAGGAAGATAATGACGTCGCTGACGTTCTTAATTTAAAAACACCATGGAACCAGACTCTCTTTTATATCATATTAATATTTATTTTTTAATTAGTACTTATATTCGGTCTAGTCTTATAGTTTTTCAGGACTAAGTGGTCTTCCAAGGCTATTATTTATTTTACTTCTAGAAATAAAACGCGTCTAGTATGTATGTCAAAGAATCCTGGTCACATTGGCAGACGTGGTCACGACTCGACCGGAGTGACGGACAGAGTGGTGAACCAGCTGCTGGCGAGGATGGACGGCGCCGAGGGCGGGGCCAGGGGTCCCGTTATAGCGGCCACGTCGAGGCCGGACCTGGTGGACCCGGCGCTGCTGAGAGCCGGCAGACTTCAGAGGCATATCTACTGCGAACTGCCCGATAGGGTAAGTGTTAAACGGTTCTATTTAAGTGGGCTGGGCTCCGGAGTTGAGGGGCTATTTTAAAACACTGACTTTATGGTTAATATACTTCAAAATATATAGTTCAAAAGCTATCATGTCATGTGAGTACGCTTGTATAATAGTCCATTTATCTAATATTTTGTCAGTAAACACTATGTTCATCACAGTTATTCTCTCAGAGATTCCTTTGATTTCTTCTATTTTGTCGGATAGCCTCATTTTTTATTAGGAACCCTACTCCATAAAGGCCTGATGTTTCATCTTTGTAGTGTAAGATATAGTGGTCCTCCTATCCTACAATTAAAGATAGAATTTACTAGAAACATTATTTATTAAGACCTCAATATATTTTAGGTAAAATCAAATAAATAAAAACTAAAATTAATTTATTATTAAGTGATACTTAAAAAAAACCTGACCGCATTAAAATGACCGACTAAAAAACAAATTCTATAATATTTCCTTAAATAAATTTGAATTTTTTTTTCTCCACCAGTGGGGCAGACACGAAGTACTCCAAACATTGACGAAGAATCTAACCGTAGACCAAGAGGTAGACCTCCGAGAGTTGTCTGAGCGCACCGAGGGGTACACTCCCGCCGATCTCAAGTCCTTACTGGTCACGGCGCAACTGACAAGACTAGAGAAACAATTGGTGAATACAAAAAAAAACGCAATGTAATACAAACACTCGATGTGTCCCTCGAGTTTTGTTCGTTTTACATTGCGGGTTCACAAAATCCGTAATTTACCAATAATTTACTAAGTTTTGGTAAATTAACGTTGTTTTTTAAAATTAGCAACACAGTGGAGCGAAAGGCAAGTAAAACGTGAATATTTTTAATGCAACTTCAGCCGTAGTCACGGATTTAGCGTGCGTTGGAGAATTTGTCATTGCTGGAGGAAACTGATCCTTGGCTGGAGATCATGAGACGGCCAATGTGGGTAGACCTTAATAGTTCGTTTTGCAGGCTCACAACGACGACACGACATTGGGGTCCGTGGTGGTGCAGCAAGAAGACATCGATGGAGCTTTGGAGGAAACCAAACCTTCGTTGTCGAGAGAACAATTACTGTTCTACGATATGATGTGAGTTCAGTACATATCGACGCTTGAAAGGCAAATGTGACTAAGCGACAATGCGTGAACTTTACAGTAGACTAATTTAAAGTTTAAATACCTAAAATACTTTAAAAAAAAATATTTTAACGAATCTAGCTATAGGATTGAAATTATTTTAATAATCCTAGAAATACATTTTTTTTTGCGCATCGAACATGATTATTGCCTATCATTTATGTACAAAGCAATTAATGTCGCTTAGTCACGTTTGCCTTTCAAGCGTCGATATGTATTTTATATACATAATTATATTATATACATAATACTAATTTTATGAAACAGTCATCTCTGAACACGAGATATGTAAAGCAATCGAAACGATTGGAAACAATGAACTGACAATTTGGCTATAAAAGTAGTGGTAGTTGTAGTAAAAGTCGTAATAGTGTGACTACCAAGCTAAAAAAGTATGTGCCAACAAAAAAAAAAGTTTTGTAAGAGTTTATTGCAGGAAGGTCGATCAGGAATAATTGACATGCATCAAAATATAATTGTAATTTTCATTTATTATTTTAATGTAAACGTTTTTTTTTTCTAAGTTTTCATCGTGAACACATGCTGCGCGACGAAGACACTACATTTTGTAAAAACTAATTTCCAATTTGCCAAATTATTAATTATAGGAATATAATATGTATATATATAATATATATTTGAGCTTGTCCACCCATCCAAGCAATAAAAAAATAAATAAATAAAAAATATTTATTTATTTATTTATTTTATTTATTTTTATTCTTTATTTTTGTACACACTGTTAATATAATACAGTAATTGCGAAAAGATATAAAAAATGGTGAGCTTAATTCAACAATTGAGTTATCTACTTAATTTAATTTAATACTATCTGTTTTTTTGTAGTACGAGTATAAGCATTCACAGCTCCTTTCGTAGGGCAAAACGTCGAATAGTACAATCTATTGAAACTTCAAACTCGTGTCTCGAGATGGCAGGCGTCATTCACGTTATGATGCCCACGGATCTCGGTAGTTATTCAAACGTAAGATGATTCTCATTTTCTAGAATAGCTTCAAGATCAATGTGAATTATATTTCAGATACAAAAGGTTTAGAGGCGAGACTCTGACGTCCGAACAGAAGATAATGGCCGGCCGGTTTGAGAAGCAACGCGCCACTTTAGCTTAAAAGATAGAGAGAGAGAGAGAAGATAGAGATAATAGAGAGAGAATAATTGACACAGAATGCGTTACTCGGATTGTGCGATTATTTTTTAAATAATAATGTTATACGAGTGATTTTTACCATTTCTGCCGCTTTAGTTCCATATCTTTTGATTAGCTGTTAAATAATTGAGACATGACATAAAAAAGCCTATCACTGCGCCTACCACTTGTTCTTTAAAAGACGGAGGCGGCGACGGCAGATACATAAAAAAAAACTTGTTACACATTTCGACCACAAATGACGTCACGCGCACAAATGACGTCACAGGGAATGACATTGCGTTCAGCCCGGTCTTGTACTTTGCGCGGCTAGTGATAGATTAGACTTGTCCGTTTTCTTTTAGTAGAACCGTACTGTAATAATTTATCTGCTTAACATTAGGTTAAGATAAGTAATTATAAAATCAAAGAAGTTTTCCATTTGAGTAGGTCTACACATGCGCTAATTTAATTGTCATATTTTTACTATCGATTCAGAATGAAGCAGTTTCAACAAATAGAGGAATCAGCAAGAAACCTTAATTTTGCTCTTTGCCAAATATCAATTCAATTTAAAAAAAGTGTGTGTGTCCGCTCCGACGCACGACTGGAGTTTACTGGATATAAAAAATTAAACGAAACAATACGAGAAATAGTTCTATATTACGACAACACGATACACTACAGATTATTAACAAATTAACGAGACACAAAACAAACGACTAACAAATATATGAAAATACAATAATGAGAGAAACGCGCGATCAGTNTACACTAGCGACCCGCCCTCGCTTCGCTTCGGAAACATTAAAACACACATGAAACCAAAAAAAAAAAAAAAAAAAGTAGCCTATGTTCATCAGGGACAATGTCGGCTTCTAATGGAAAAAGAATTTTTCAAATCGGTCCAGTAGTTTCGGAGCCTATTCGAAACAAACAAACAAACAAATCTTTCCTCTTTATAATATTAGTATAGATTTTATTCAATATATTTTTCACAAAATAATAAAAACATATATTAATAAAATAAAAATTATAATTTTTTATTGCATTTTTTTTGTTTTTTAATTTTTTCATGAAAACTAACCTTGTCAATCTAATTTTTTTAAATCGTTTTCTATGAGAATATAGGATATTTTCATTAAGATAAATCTTACATCAAATTCATAAGATAGTTCAAAAGTTATCATGTCATGTGAGTACGCTTATATAATAGTCCATTTATCTAATATTTTGTCAGCAAACATTATGTTCATCACAGTTATTCTCTCAGAGATTCCTTTGATTTCTTCTATTTTGTCGGATAGCCTCATTTTTTATTAGGAACCCTACTCCATAAAGGCCTGATGTTTTATCTTTGTAGTGTAAGATATAGTGGTCCTCCTATCCTACAATTAAAGATAGAATTTACTAGAAACATTATTTATTAAAACCTCAATATATTTTAGGTAAAATCAAATAAATAAAAACTAAAATTAATTTATTATTAAGTGATACTTAAAAAAAACCTGACCGCATTAAAATGACCGACTAAAAAACAAATTCTATAATATTTCCTTAAATAAATTTGAAGGTTTTTTTCTCCACCAGTGGGGCAGACACGAAGTACTCCAAACATTGACGAAGAATCTAACCGTAGACCAAGAGGTAGACCTCCGAGAATTGTCTGAGCGCACCGAGGGGTACACTCCCGCCGATCTCAAGTCCTTACTGGTCACGGCGCAGCTGACAAGACTAGAGAAACAATTGGTGAGTACAATTCCGTTTTAACATTTACCGTGTCATGGGACTTGGGTGCCGGGTGCGTGGTCCCTGAACACAATATAGGAGATAGCATTTTATACTATAAAATAGTTTTTTTTTTAAAACGCAATGTAATACAAACACTCGATGTGTCCCTCGAGTTTTGTTCGCTTTACATTGCGGGTTCACAGAATCCGTAATTTACCAATAATTTACTAAATTTTGGTAAATTAACATTGTTTTTTTTTTTAATAAGCAATACTGGAGCGAAAGGCAAGTAAAACGTGAATACTTTTAATGCAACATCAGCAGTAGTCACGGATTTAGCGTGCGTTGGAGAATTTGTCATTGTTGGAGGAAATCGATCCTTGGCTGGAGACTACGAGATGGCGAATGTGGGTAGACCTTAATAGTTCGTTTTGCAGGCTCACAACGACGACACGACATTGGGGTCCGTGGTGGTGCAGCAAGAAGACATCGATGGAGCTTTGGATGAAACCAAACCTTCGCTGTCGAGAGAACAATTACTGTTCTACGATATGATGTGAGTTCAGTACATATCGACGCTTGAAAGGCAAACGTGACTAAGCGACAATGCGTGAACTTTACAGTAGACTAATTTAAAGTTTAATTACCTAAAATCGTTAAAAATATATATATTTTAACGAATCTAGCTATAGGATTGAAATTATTTTAATAGACCTAGAAATATTTTTTTTTTTTGCGCATCGAACATGGTTATTGCCTATCATTTATTCATTTATGTATAAAGCAATTATTGTCGCTTAGTCACGTTTGCCTTTCAAGCGTATATATGTATATAAAACTAATTTTATGAAACAGTCATCCTTGAACACGAGAAATGTAAAGCAATCGAAACGATTGGAAACAATAAAATGACAATTTGGCTATAAAAGTAGTGGTGGTAGTAGTAGTAAAAGTTATAGTAGTGCGACTCACCAAGCCAAAGAAAGTACGTGCCAACAAAAAAAAAAGTTTTGTAAGAGTTTATTGCAGGAAGGTCGATCAGGAATAATTGACATGCATCAAAATATAATTGAATATGCAATTTTGAAAAGGGCATATCTCATAAATATAAAATATCCAATAAAATATATATACTGACGCTTAAGATAATAATTCCAGTAATTTTCAATTGCTAATTAACACTAAAATATATCTCAAAAGTTAATATTAAAAAATTTACACTGCTTTAGAAAATAATCAGTTTTTTTCATTTCCTGAACATTTTATATTTTCAGAGATGTGCTCTTTTCGAAATTGCATATTCAATTGTAATTTTCATTTTTTTTTTTTAATGTAAACGTTTTTTTTTGTAAGTTTTTATCGTGAACACATGCTACGCGACGAAGACACTAAATTTTGTAAAAACTAATTTCCAATTTGCTCAATTATTAATTGTAGGCATATAATATGTATATGCATATATAATTGGAGCACGTCCACACAACCAAGCAATAATTTTTTTTTTTTTTTTTTAATACTATCTGGTTTTTTGTAGTATAAGCATTCACAGCTCCTTTCGTAGGGCAAAACATCGAATAGTACAATCTATTGAAACTTCAAATTCGTGTCTCGAGATGGCAGGCGTCATTCACGTTATGATGCCCACGGATCTCGGTAGTTATTCGAACGTAAGATGATTCTCATTTTCTAGAATAGCTTCAAGATCAATGTGAATTATATTTCAGATACAAAAGGTTCCGAGGCGAGACTCTGACGTCCGAACAGAAGATAATGGCCGGCCGGTTTGAGAAGCAACGCGCCACTTTGGCTTAAAAGATACATATAGAGAGAGAATAATTGACACAAAATGAGTTTCTCGAATTGTGCGATTATTTTTTAAATAATAATGTACGAGTCATTTTTACTTAGGGGAAAAAAAATAAAAATGCGATCTCCCTTCCTTCCCCTTTCTTCCCTCGTTAGTAGCAATATACGGTACGCGCGGGTAGGTACTACCACCCAACCTATTTCTGCCGTGAAGCAGTAATGCGTTTCGGTTTGAAGGGCGGGGCAGCCGTTGTAACTATACTTGAGACCTTAGAACTTATATCTCAAGGTGGGTGGCGCATTTACGTCGTAGATGTCTATGGGCTCCAGTAACCACTTAACACCAGGTGGGCTATGAGCTCGTCCACCCATCTAAGCAATAAAAAAAAAAAAACTTATCAACTCCTGTCCGCTCTCATTCCTGCCCGATCTCAGATTTTTGAACTCCCTAACTGCTTATCTTAAGTACTGGTATACTCGAAACACGCACGGCTCACTACCACGATCCTGACCATTTCTGCCGATTTAGTTCCAAATCTTTTGAATAGCTGGTAAACAATTGAGATATGAAAGCATATCACTGCGCCTTCCACTTCTTCTCTAAAAGACTGAAGCGGCGACGGTATATAAATAAACAAACCCGTTATACATTTCGACCACAAATGACGTCACACGTTGCGTTCAGCCGGCTCGTGTAGTTTACGCGGCCACTGATAGATTAGACTTGCCCCTTTCCTTGCAGTTAAATTGTACTATAATAATGTATCTGGTTAACATTAGGTTAAGATATGTAATTATAAAATCAAAGAAGTTTTCCATTTGAGTAGGTCTACACATGTGCTATTTTAATTGTCATAGTTTTACTATCGATTCAGAATGAAGCAGTTTCAACAAATAGAGGAATCAGCAAGAAACTTAAATTTTGCCCTTTGCCAAATATCAATTCAATTAAAAAAAAAAGGATGTTTTCAATTTGAAGAGCCAGATCTGCGTCATTGAGGACAGGCCGTAGTTCTGATCGTACTGTTGCTGTGTGAAGCAAACATCAACTCCACGCGCTTAAAGCTTAAAGCCGCTGCGCGCTTTCACAGTTGTGCTTAATAATTAGTTTGATCGCTTTAGTGTTTATTGAATTGCGCTCAATGTATTGTGACCCTTATTTGTATATAACGTATTATAACCCTTATATGTATATAACGAGAGTCGATATTGATTAAATAGGTGTATTGTGTTAAATGATGTTATCTTTTTAACATGTACTTAACTTTATTATTTGTTAATTCGGTTGTTATATTTTACGTTTTTATTAATAAATTATTATATTGTTCGTTTTACGGTTGTTTTACTGGATTTTCGAAGTTTTTAAGTAAAAAAGAATCTACTGGGAATAATCTTTTCGGGGTGCGAGGATGGCTCGTAATATACGAGCAGTCCTCTCAGGATTTGTTCATCCTCTTGGGATTGCTCGTATTTTGTGGGCTTTTCCACATTCACCAGTGCACATGGGCGAATGGGTAGTGTCAGGAGGTTTTTTTTTTAATGAAGATGGATGGGCGAGCGGAGATGTATGGAAATGGTAGTGCAAGGTAGAGGGGGAAGAGGTCGACCGAAGAAGACATGGATGGAGTGTGTGAATGACGATATGAGAGAGAGAGGAGTGAGTGTTGAGATGACGGCTGATAGAAGAGAATGGAAGAGAAAAATTAGCTGTGCCGACCCCACCTAGTGGGATAAGGTGGAGAAAAAGAAAGAGAGGATGGGCGAGCTCACAGCCCACCTGGTATTAAGTGGTTATTGGAGCCCATAGACATCTACGACGTAAATACGCCACCTACTTTGAGATATAAGTTCTAAGTTCTCAAGTATAGTTACAACGGCTGCCCTACTCTTCAAACCGAAACGCATTACTGCTTCACGGCAGAAATAAGCAGGGTGGTGGTACCTACCCGCGCGGACTCACAAGAGGTCCCTATTTATTATTTATTGGTGGCCTTTTTAAGCGCTTCCGAACTGTGACCTCACTTTACTCGACTTTTTTTTAACATACCTATGCTGTTAGGATTGAGAGGCTATATCAGAGTTACCCGAAGATGTTGCTAACACTGCCACAGCAGTGCTTCGCAGAATCTACCACCGGATCGGAAACGCGACCCACTGAGAGGATCCAGCGATAAACTCAGTGGGCTGTGTCTATGGGTTAATTTACTCGCCGAACGCTTTGTCGCAAGCGACGGGTTCGACAAGAACGATGACTGGAATTTATTCGAGGAGTACGGATGCTAGCCTTAGTGCTGATCGGTAGCGTTTGAAATAAAATTGTCCTCATCTAGAGAACGAGACGCCCGGTGGATACATATTGAGCGATACATTTATACCACTGTTCGAATCCTGGCAAAAGGTGCCATTTTTCTCATGTACTTAACAAATGCTCACAAATTACTTCCACGGTGACGGGATATCATCGTGTAATAAAAATCAAACCCGAAAAGTTATCTGCGCAATTATTGGTGGTAGGACGTTTAGTGAGCTCACACGATTAGGTACTAACCATCCTGCCTGTTTCTATCGTGAATCAGTAATGCATTTGGGTTTGAAGGGTGGGGCAGCTGTTGTACTATACAATTGAGAATTAGACCTCGCGTCTCAAGGTAAGTAACGGTATTTACGTTTTTGATGTGACCCAGCTTACTCATTTAGGCAGAAAAAAGAGAAATAGTAGCGTGGAGCAGCTATGAGGGCGCCGACCACGCAAAGGATGAAATTTTGGTGATTTACTCAAAACACAGTAGCTCGTGAGTACGTTCCACCAAATCAGCCATAAAAAATATGTAATATACATGTCGGAATGACCGCATTATTAAAACCATCGCCAGACATCACAGGAGAGAATAGCTAGGGTGATCGAATTAAGAGAAACTAGAGGTCCCGCAGCAGTCGAAATTCGACTATAATTAATTGGAATTGTAAGTTTGTACATTATTATGATTGTATTTTATACTTCTATAATCACAAATTTCGCCAAGGCTACACTATAAAAAATATTAATAAAGACAATCAATATTTAATCTATTCTCAATTTGACCACAGACGTCAAGAACAAAAGTTTGACAATAAATAGTTTACATGCGTGTGTGCGTCAAATACATGGTATAGTGTGTGGAATGTTTTCTTTATTGATTGAATGTATCTTTTATGCATTATTTAAAAAAAAAAATTAGCATTGTGCACTTGTTCTCTATATTCTCTATAAGTGTGGAAAATTTCATACTCCTCCGTCCGCGCAATTTTCGTAAAAAGGGATACAAAGTTTTTGCTTCACGTATTAATTAAGAGAAATAGTGAGTACCTACACAAAACACGTTTATTAGAACAATTTAGCAATCTCATTTTGAAGTTAGCAATCGAAAACGAATGTCAGTTCTTACTTAGGACAAAGGCACCGCTCTCCAAGGAGGCTGGTTTGTAAGTGAGTCGCGTCTATGCACGCCTCCATCGGCTAGGCTGTCTCGTAGCATGAAGTTAGCAGAGTTCCGACGACATTATGATCGTGTTGTCACCACTCAGGAATCGAGCTGCGCTACGTTTTACTACCAAACGAATGACCGTCTCCGATATACATATAAATAAAAATCGATATTGTTTTACAAGCAGTCTTTGAATAATTTATTGATCCAGAAGTTCTGATACCCTAGTAATTATTTGGAAACCTCAATTAAAATGTAACGAGTATAGACTCCCAATGTAGTCTATCAATAAAATAAAAAGTCGGATTTCTGCGGAACAGAATCCACCAGTCAGATTCAGCATCGTAATGGTTTTTATATTAAGTCATATTTAAAGGCTACATGAAACAAACAGCCTGCCTTAAACAAATGTTATATGAACCAAAAAGTTTTGACATGAAACTGCGCTTATGTAGATTTAGAACTAATCTGTGCTTGTACACATTATGTCTAATTAACTTCGCTGATGGCTAAAGTTTCAGAGCATCGCTGCGAAGTAATTAGCCAAGTCGAGTTCAGGAGATTGAGAACCGATACCATCTTGTTTATTACCCGCTTTGAAATTTCTTGGCTGGTGTTATCTGTCCATCTACAATACGTTAAAAATTAACAAAAGGCCTTATGTATTGATTAAGACACATAAAAACTACCTACCGGATAATTGTGGCATTGAATTTGTTGATTGTTTGATTTACGGTAAGCTTAGGAAATCGTCCTTCCAAATAAGTAGGTACATACATAATAATATATTGTACAGATCTAGAACCTATGGTTGTTGTTTGGTTGTCATTTACAAAATCCAAAATGGCGTCTTTGCTGTTTTAACGAAAATAATCACTAATAATTTTCAACAACTTCAAAGAGGCGAAAGTTTCACATTTCGGGAGATAAACGGTGTTTTATTGAAAAACTTGGCGGCGCGGCGGTGCAGTTCTGATTGAGATTAGTTCACAACTTGCACAATAATTTAGAGTTGATTCGCGCCCGCCTAGTGCGCCGCGAAATTTTGCGATGTCAAGAATTTAAAGTTATAACTAGAACAGTCATATGAAATTTTATTTCTTTTAAAATTAACTACTATGTTTGGAAATTATATTTTTTGTATCTTCGTATGACGTTATAAATCGATACACGAATGAAAAATTCAGTTATTTATTTAGTTTCTCAGCCTTGTTTAGGTTTTTTTTTATTGCCCTTGTAGGCAGACGAGCATACGGCCCATCTGATGGTGAGTGGTTACCGTCGCTTATGGACTTCAGCAATGCCAGGGGCAGAGCCAAGCCGCTGCCTACCGCTTAATACTCTCCATAAGCCTCGTTTGAAGAAGGACATGTCTTATGCCCCTTCATTAAAACTTCTGATTAACACTAGAAAGAATTTAAATAATTGTACATACATTTAAGAATCCTCAAAATAAGTCACATCCAGCCTGACTCTAAATCCGAGCGCCACGTCTTGTAAAGTTTATTAGTTAATAGCATAACACGCTCCGTAACAAGTTATTTAATGAATAAAGTATAATTTACTGTTCGTCGCGTATTTCATTAGATAAGAGCTTCTCGAGCATTTAATTATTATATTGCGTTAATGGTATATTAAATAAATTCTATTATATCTAATACTGGTTATATTCTGTGCATGAAGGTAGATTAAGAAAATTCTTTTTAAGATAAAGAGTGAAAGATGATTATTGTATTACAGACTAGTGCATCATCAGTCCACAGACGTCTATTGTTGGACGTTTATCTTCCCCAAGGTTCGCCATAATGATCGGTCCTGCTCAGCTTATCCAGTATCCAGCGGATTCCCGCGACCTTCGCAAATCGGAAGATTTACCCACGCTACCCGCTACTCGAGAACTTTTCGAGCGTATAATCTATGATTGGAATTTTTAAAATTACCTGACAGCCCCAAAGTAATGAACATTCCAAATAAGATATGACCTAAAGGTCTCAGTTACCAGGTCATAAAAAAAACCTGATATTTGAAAAATTGCAATTTTTCCTTCTCTGTTTTTTTCATGAATTCTTGTAAACGTCTTTTTTTGAATTTGTCAAGTTGTCATCCGTTTCTATTCGGAAATCTTTACTAATACTACTTCCCTAAACACCGTAATTACGGCCCCGATCCATTAACGGTGCTTTTAGGTACCTCAAGCACCAGTCACCCTCACCGAACGCGTCGTTTGCAACGAAGGACTCGGCGAGCAAATTAACCCACAGGCACAGTCCACTGGGTTTCTCGCTGGATCTTCTCAGTGTGTCGCGTTTCCGATCCGGTGGTCGATTCTGCGAAGCACTGCTCTTGCTAGAGCCAGTGTTAGCAGCTCTACGGTTAGAGCCCCGTGAGTTCACCTACATGTCAAGGAGAAGCTGAAATAGCCTCTTAAGGCTATCAGCATAGGCAGTGGGAAAAAAGAACTACTTATTTTTATAGTATCAGAAATAAAAGGGTTAATATATCGGTGTAATGTGAAGAGGGGGAGTCCTTAAAAATACTTGAATGGACTGTGCGAAAGAGGATATCCAAGAGAAGCGCGTGAGTGCAGGGATGATGTTTGATGAGCCTGAATGGAAAAAGAGGACATGTTGCGACGATCCCAGATAATGGGTTAGTTAGAGGATGAAAAAGAAGTTGAATACCTACTCATTTAGAGTTTTCTATAGAAAAGAGTATAAATTCGCATTATTAATGCAGTTCCGACCTTATTGATGAGCCGTAATAAGAAAAGAAATAAAAGTCAACGATTTTTATTCGATTTTCAAAAGTCAACGATTTTTATTTTGTAGACATTAAAAAGAGGTGAAACGTCTTTCGGAATAAAGTTTGAATATAAAATGCGAATCGCTCCTTCAATACGCTTCATTTACAGTCGGCGATGAAATAGTTACGTAGAATTTCATGTTTACGAACGTATTAAATATGCGAATGTTTGACTTTTTAAAGTTTTGTTGTGTGACCGGGCGTGGTGTCGTTGAACATTGTTGAAGGTTGTTTACTTTGAGAAAAGATTTTTTTTTATTGCTTAGATCGGTGGACGAACTCACAGCCCACCTGGTGTTAAGTGGTTACTGGAGCTCATAGACATCCACAACGTAAATGCGCCACCCACCTTGAGGTATAAGGTCTTAAGTATAGTTACATCGGCTGCCTCACCTTTCAAACCGAAACGCATTACTGCTTCACGGCAGAAATAGGCAGGGCGGTGGTACCCACCCGCGCGGACTCACAAGAGGTCCTACCACCCGTAAAATATGAGAAGCAGAATACCTGGTGGTAAAGAATTTTGCTACGCCGCACGGGTAGGCACCACCGTCCTGCCTATTTCTGCTATGCAGTCGAGTGTTTAAAGGGGAAGGGTTGGTTAAATGTCACTACAATTGTTAGTTCGTAAACCAGTTTCTGTGTGGGGGTCGTTGCATTGTACTTACTGCCTATGGGTTCCGGTCTTCTAGTTGAGCCCTTGCTCGCCCACCTTTGTGAAACTGGAAAAGCCTCCGGGCCACCAGTAAGCCCTAAATCATAAAAAAAACTCATCACCAACTGGGCTGTGAGTATGAAACAAAAAAAAAATTAACGATTATTCGCGCTTGCTCTGATCAAGCACAATCTTAAATAGCTGAATGAAAATATCATTTAAAAAGTATAAAGGCAGAGTAGAATATAGTATATGTAGGTACTTTATTATAGACCAATATAAAATAAATAAAGATGCAAAAAATTAAACAGTACAATGGGCGGTCTTGTCCCTTCATCTCTTTCAGTAGGTAGACAAGCAGGTGGATAAGCATCATCTAAGAAAAGAAATCAAGAAATAAAAAAAGAGAAATTAAAGGCTATCAGGTTTTTACAGGTGGTAGGACCTCTTGTGAGTCCGCGTGGATAGGTACCACCACCCCGTCTATTTCTGCCGTGAAGCAGTAATGCGTTTCAGTTTGAAGGGTGGGGCAGCCGTTGTAATACTTGAGACCTTAGAACTTATCTCAAGGTGGGTGGCGCATTTACATCGTAGATGTCTATGGGCTCTAGTAACCGCTTAACAACAGGTGGGCTGTGAGCTCGTCCACCCACCTAAACAATAAAAAAAAAGTATATCAGGTTCTATTTCGTAAATTTTAATGCCACTGGTAATTGGTTAATATCAACCGTGGGTTTATCTTGTGATAATAGTATAATGTTCAAAACGTGGCAGTAGATCTATTTTTAGTTTTCGGTACTTACTCCACTAGTTCAGAGCCCCAAAGATCAGGTATTGAGATGGGATTTTTTTGTCACACTTCACTTATTTACAAGGGTAGGTGAGCTACCTCCACTGAGACCTCTTTCCTTCTGAAGAACATCAGATAAAACAATAGTAATTTTTACTCCACACATCGGAATATGAATAGCCTTAAACTTTTTTTATAATTACAGCTTGTTATTTCTGTTCTGTAAAACATCATTATACGCGTAATCGATATGTGATTAGGAAAAGAAATCAACTGTCAAACTATGTTCACGAAATATTCAATGAAAAGAAAAAAAAAAAGAAGAAAAACAATACGCCCTGAAGAAAAAAATAAACCTGTTAAGTACTTGAACAAAGAACGCTTCATGATACAAAAGCGAGAAGAACTCAATAAAAACGGAGGAGCGAAGGTGGAATCAAAACTCTTGTGCCCGAAGCTGACGAAGAAAGCCGGTTTTTATTCGGCCTAAAGTAATTATTATGTTTTTGTGAAAGAGTTTGTTAGCGGCCATTCAGACGCGGGGATGGCTCCTGGTTACAGGCGCGGACTCAGGATGTCCTTGGGTTTTGCACTCACATACACACACAAGGAAACTACCGTCACTATCATCCTTGCGATTCAAACATTGATTAAAACGAATTTTATGGTCAAATTCTCTCTGAAATATCTATGAAAGCTTAGCTTCGAACACCAAAACTAATAATATTCGAAACGCCGGATATAATGAAATGAAAACAATAAACGTAATATTAAACCGAAAAAAACGTTTTACACATACGATACATGAAACGACAGCCTGTCTACGTCAAAAAATGAAACCTTTAATTTAAAAAAAAAACGCAACATCAATAGTTTCGTAGTCAAGATAAAAACTGGTAAAATTTGAACTAATCAATTTAATAATATTTTGGTCTCGGATTCTAATCAATGTTGCAAAGACTTCATTCGTCAAAATTTCCTTAACGTTCCATCTTAATCTTCTACAAACGTTCGGTGAAAACTTCTTTTGGGTTGCGCGATTTCTAGTTATTTCGAAATTTATCCAGATATCTCCAGAAGAGAATGTAGGTGGCACAGCAAAAGTGTGTACTTTAACGCCTATAGAAGCCACATCTAGACAATTGTATTTTAAGACCTATCTAAAGACATCAGAATAGTACATTGTGCACCAAGGGAGAAAATTTGGACATTTCCTCCCGCGTGTAAAATTATATCAAAGTGTTGTATAAAATGTATTAATAGTAAAAATAATTAGAACCATGAACATCTCGTAAACACATTTAATGTTACGTACCTAACGTTACGAATTAGATTTATGGTGCAAAATAATAAGCAATTTATTTTTTTATTGCTAATTATTACTTCGTATTTCTGCTTCGCGGCAGAAATAGGCGGGGCGGTGGTACCTACCCGTGCGGACTCACGAGAGGTCCTACCACCAGTAAAAAACTAAAAGTATCAAGAGTAAAATAGAGTACAGCAGTGTAGCGTTATGGCTGAAATTAATCGAACATTTAGTCAATCTGTACGTCAATTTACTAAATAAAAACTTTAAAAATAAAACTTTAGGTTAGTTCGAAACCGGATTTCGTCCCTGGGCACTGCCCGGAACATTCTTGTTTTCCGTGAGTTTTCTCAGCTTTTCTTCGCATTTTCTTTTCGTTTGGCTTCTTAATTAGCTCATTCACTCCCTCGCCCCCCGACCCCCGCCGGTCCCCACACCTAAATCATCTTGTTTATTGAAAGCACTTTTATATTTGATTTCACGAAAATGGGGTATTTAATGAATATTTAAAAGTTCGATGGCGCCTTTTCCATCGGTATAATACGGTTTTTTTATTGGGGACGATGAACTTTACGTGAGATTCTGTGGCATAGTCAAATATTTATTGATTTCACCTAGGGTATCACGTTACCTGATAGCCGATATTCGATTTTATTATTATTGAAATTTATACTTGCGTCATGATGGAAACTTTATGAAAAAGATAAGTGCTAATTTACGTTTTATTTATTAACTCTGTTAATTATATATTAAAGATGGTTATTTTTAAATGCCGTGATTACTGTTTCAAAGATGAAGTAGGCTGGTAGGTAATTAAGATAAGCACGCATGATAATAAAATTAAAATTTAACACAAATAATGAATTTAATTATAAATTTTAATCTAAAACTAGCGGAGTATGCGTACAAAATTTGTATGAGAACATATTTTGTTCAAATAAAATTTTCGTTTAAAACATCTTATTAGTTCAATAAAATAGCTTTTTTCCTAACTTATAGGTAGGAACAGCTTTACGAATATATAACGGCATATCTCGTCGACTACTGGCTTAAATAATAAAATATAAATCAGCATAATATCATATTCAAGACCTAATGAAACGTAAGCGTTAGTAACTCACAAAATATTTTAAACAATTGAAAATAGCTGAGAAACAAAACGTTTCAGTGTATCTGATGTTGAGCAAGACGCGTAAAAGAAAAACAGGGCGCGAGTCCCGGAAACGTTTCTGATAAGCCCTCCATAATGGCGGCGGCCGATAACGCGGTTCCCGCCTTATTCTCCCGCCGAAACAGCGCGCCATTGTCACCTTAAAATGGCGACACAATGCCTTTCTTCGCGCACAATGTACGTACCTATATTCACGACGTGTAATAAATATTTTTTGTTGTCTATTCTTATGTGGAACGTTAAAAGGTATTCTTTTGTTGTTTATTTTTAGATCTTAAAAGTTTTAATATAGTCATAAAATTGTTTTATCTTATGCTTTTGAATTGATTTTTATACGTTTCGTGAAACTGAAATGCATTTTGTATCTGGTTGACTACTATAAAGTTTCTGCATAGATATTACCTTTATTTCATTATTTCCCATTGTTCCAATTTTGACAATATTAAAAAGGACTAAGAAAATCGTTGAAAATCTGATATACAGTAATATGTTCCTTCCAATCACTGATACTAAAGACGATTAAAAACATTTTACTATAGAAACTGTGGATCACAAGTCGAAAAAAACTGAACGAACGAATGAACGAATGAAACGAAGAACAAAATAGAACGCGTTAAAACAAATTAGTAAAAAATTACAAAATATCACTAATTTAAACACCTAATAAAATTTTCAGGTATAGGTAATTATGTTCCAAAAATATATCTCGTGCCTAAAACATTTATAAATAGATAGTCGATATTAAACTCCTTAAGTACTCAAGATAACATCATCGTAAAACAAATCATTAATTATGAGTTAAAAACGTAATATTACAAAATAAAACACTCGAACTGTCTTTAGGTACATCGTGCGAAATATAATAAACAAGCTAAGGTTATTAAAATCTTAATAATATTAGCTCAAACAGAAGTGTACTCGAGTTCAGAGGTTTTAATAAAATTTTAATTGACACGTATTAGATAACTCAAGTGTAATAATTATAAAGGAGGCCAGACAATCTTCTTTGGCGCGAGTCGACAACATTAGTAGTGGGTTGGGGAAACCGCGACAAAATTTTTGTTTTTCCCCCGAGAGAGGGACAACACATCCATTTAACGGTACGTTAGAAAGAGCCGAAGGCAGGTGCACACATTGCTTTTGTTAAAGACTAAAAATAATAGAGAAAATGGTCGTTTATATCTTTTTATGGCGGAATGCTATCTTCCCGACCGACGCCATTATGGAAGACAATTTTGGTACGAAAGAATACTGCTTATTACCTCCTTATTCTTGGGAAGTTTTCGTTCATTTTTTCTTTGTTTGTATTTTAAAGTATGGAGTTCAAGCTTTAATTGCGATTGGCTACAGAGACAATATTTTCGGTGGTTACTAGACTATTGATAGGCTAGAATACCATCGATTTCTATGTTAGTAAGTGATTTAAGAATACCCTGCTGATTGCATATTGTTGAATAAATAATTTTCGCATCTAAAGACCGTACTAGTTTCAAAGTCGGATGTTCGCCAATATTCATATTTATAAATATGAAGACGTACTCATGTATTTGAATATTTCTCGATATGCTAAACACAAAAAGGTATTTCTCTGATATCACACATATCTTTAGATCTGAAAAAAAAAAATTTAGTTCAAGTACCTACGCCTGCCGTTTTTGTCTGAACTGCCGAGAACTTGCCAAAGATCAACTTATTTATTTAAGACAAGACTACTTGGGGTTTCGCTTAGGGCTCTTTTCGTTTTGTCGGCAACGTTACATTCAATACCTTTGTCTCGGCGGAATACCGTGTTGATACAGTTCTCAATAAACCGAATTAATTGATCACCGACACTTTTGTCCTTCTTTCACAATGGCATAGCGTGTTAGACAATTTTGATACTTTTAGTTTTTTTTAGATAAAATAGGTTACAATCTCATGGTAATAAAGTTACGGATATTCGATCGAGGCACTCTCGAGCCATTGTTACTAGTTCACTGTCATCTGCCTGTAGTAATCACTAAAATACCATTCTTAAACTATTTTTATCGTAAGAGTACTGGAATAATAAAAAAATTGTAGTGTGGGTCGCTAATGAAGCATGTATTTGCAAAATTTTAAACTAATTCTTGACATGTTTGTCGCGCATTCATGGGTTTTTGTTTACTGGTGGTAGGACCTCTTGTGAGTCTGCACGTGTACGTACCACCACCCCGCCTATTTCTGCCGTGAAGCAGTAAATGCGTTTCGCTCTGAAGGGCGGGGCAGCCGTTGTAACTATACTGAGAACTTAGAATTTATATCTCAAGGTGGGTGGCGCATTTACGTTGTAGATGTCTATGGGCTCCAGTAACCACTTAACATCAGGTGAGCTGTTAGCTCGTTCACCCATCTAAAGTCGGCTGCTGTATCAACGACTTTGAGGCTTATGTCTCTGTGTAGAGGGCGGCATTTACGTAATTTTGTTTATGGGTTCCGGTCATCATTTAACATTTGACGATTTATAAAAAAAATCATGACTAGCAACGGCTGCAAATAAATTTCCCTGTAGATTAGCCACAATGATCAATAAAAAAAAATTAAAAGTATTAAAAGTCAAAAGTATCAAAACAAGTACAATCTACTTGGATTTTCTCGTTGTAGGTTCCATTATTCTCGTATCTTATATTATCGGTGAATTGGAAACCAACTCGCAAATGGATTCAAACGTCGAGTATTTATTTATCGTGGTCTTAATCTGACTCCGAGGCGTTTACACAAATAGATAGCGCGGCTAAATTATACGTTTTGTTAAATACGGCGCCGGGAAAATTAAGGTTACGTTTCGAGTGGTGACTCACTCGACGGCTGATTGGTTTTTTTGATGGATGTTTTTTAATTTATTTTCATTTATTTAGTTGTTTTGACAAAAAAAATGTTTGGACAATTGCACGCCGTAGTGTTGTATTGGATTGACGTTTCAAATGTAATTTTGAATATTGCAATACTCTTACAAAAATAAGTGAAAACCTTAAGTTCTTTATTTTTGATCCAGAACCGTCTATTAGTCTAATTAAAAAAAAAGTTGATTTTAAAATAGAAAAGAGTAATAAAGACGCATGCGATTTTTTTGAAAATTCATTGCATAATGTAGTCAGAACCAAAACTCGTGTTTTAAATTACCTAAATAAAGCAAACACTACGACCTCACTCCTGATATACGGCATATGAATTATACGGCAGCACAATACTTCGTGACTCCGTGTCATTAAAGAGAGTAACCCAAATAATCAATTAGAATAAAATTGTCAATTACACAAAACGATTTTGTACGTATAGTAGTATTAGCCGACGATGGTATGTTTTAAAAGTGTTGGTCTTTTAAAAATATCATCTTAACAAGGTCTGAGTATGCGACCTCCTACTTCTAGATTCGTTGTAAAATCCCGCCTAAACATTTCTGTGGTTCTTGCTCATAGAGTATAGAGTATTAAGGGTCAGATTCGTCAAGCGATACTAAAACGTGAGGCTAATTAAGATAACTGCAAGTCGTGTCAACTACACTTCTGTTATGTGACACAGACTAAAAATATTTTAGTATCGAAAATAATGAAAACATATAAATGTACTAGGTGATCCGGCAAACGTTTTTTTGCCATATAATCTATTACTAGGAAAGACATATTTTTTTTTTATTGCTTAGATGGGTGGACGAGCTCACAGCCCACCTGGTGTTAAGTGGTTACTGGAGCCCATAGACATCCACAACGTAAATGCGCCACCCACCTTGAGATATAAGTTCTAAGGTCTCAATTATTGTTACAACGGCTGCCCCACCCTTGAAACCGAAACGCATTACTGCTTCAGGGCAGAAATAGGCAGGGTGGTGGTACCCACCCGCGCGGACTCACAAGAGGTCCTACCACCAGTGATTACGCAAATTATAATTTTGCGGGTTTCATTTTTATTACACGATGTTATTTCTTCACCGTGGAAGTCAATCGTGAACATTTGTTGAGTACATATTTCTTTAGAAAAATTGGTACCCGCCTGAGATTCGAACGCTGGTGCATCGCTCAACACGAATGCACCGGACGTCTTATCCGTTAGGCCACGACGACTTCTAAATACCTACTAATCTAAATACCGACTGCAGCACCATCTGCCGGGCTGATTTGTGAATCTAAACCATCCAGGGCGCCAGCCAAAGGCACAGAAAAAATCGTTCAAATCGGTTCAGCTGTTTAGGAGGAGCTCAGTGACAAACATACGCACACAAGAACATACATATCGACGCTTGAAAGGCAAACATGACCAAGCGACAATAACTGCTTTGTACATAAAAGATAGGTAATAACCATATTTGATGTGCAAAAAAATATATTTCTAGGTCTATTAAAATCATTTCAATCCTACAGCTACTAGCTAGATTCTACAACAGCTAGATTCGTTAAAATAAATTTTGTTTTCAGGTACTTCAATTTTAAATAAGTCTACTGTAAAGTTCACGCATTGTCGCCTAGTCGCGTTTGCTTTTCAAGTGTCGATATATAAAGATGTATGTATAACACTTAAACTATTTCCCGTATAATCGAATCGAATTCTCGAAGATGCGTGCGAAGCGTGTGATAGACGAAAATTAAATTTATGCAAAAAAATGAAAGTGTCGTGTCGCGTAGAAGCTGTTTTACACTGCTCAATAGATATGTGAATACGAAATATCGTTGATACACTGTTCACGGTGGAATGCATATTGTTTACTATGCGAACTCAGTTATTTAAGTATCAAAATCAACTTTCAAATCTATTTATTTATTTATTTGGGAAACAAACAGTAGAATACAAACATATAATATTAAAAAAAAATATAGCTAAAACAATAACCAAATATGTTTCCACAGTCAAAATCACATATAAGTAGAGAGTGAACAAGAAGAGAAATTTAGAAATTTAAATTACAAAAAAACAAAAGCATCACAATACGCACATATTATTTTATACATCAACTATACTACTTATCGGGCTAAATCACCTTATAAATGTTTTAAAATAGCTTTTCTATATGCTACAAGTGACAAGCAAAAGATGTCAGCATTAGAGAACTTAGAATCATATAACCTACAAGATCTACGGACAAAAGATCTGCTACAAATGATTTAAAAATAAGACCATAATAATACATGATAATAGATAAATTTAATACCCGGAATTTGAATAATGACGGTAAACGGAAAGAATTGGTAATAGTAAGAATCAAATAAAAGCTGCGATTTTAGAAGATTTTAATGAAGATTTTTGTGTGTGTGTTCTGGTGTGTGCTGTGAATGTGTGAGCATAAAATAATGAGAAAATCGTTTTATAAATTGTTTATGTTTCGTATTAATAAAATGATGAAGAATTTTCTTGAAAACATTTTAGCTTAGTTGAGCAGAGTATAAGGTACCTACTATGACGTTGGCCGTGTACCTCTAGACACAACACTGTGAATTCTTCTCAGTCGCATGCGCTCTTGGCAGAGTGGTCGTGGTCATCACTTCGTGTGGTGGTGCGCTTCACCAGACGTCGCCATTCCTCGCGTACCGCGGCCCTTCTTGTGCACTCGTTAACGGAACCGTTTAGATCTGCTTTTATTTGGTCGGTCCATCGTAACAGTGATCTGCCGTGCGGTCTTGTACCCTCTATCATGCCCTGTACCACAAGGTGCTCAACTGAATAGAATACTAGGTGGAAATAGCAGTTATATGGAACAATGCTAGTCCAGTCTTTTAGCTGGAAACAAAGTCTTCTTTGGCTTTGGCTAGAACACATGTAGTAACGGTCGTACTATCCGCCAAATTGGTGCATATTAACTTGCGCGGCATAAGATCGCAAATATTCCCCATGAAAAATGCAACTCGGATTTGTTTGAAATGAAAAAAGGCTCCTACAAATGGTAGCGGCAACATTCGAGACTGTGATTCTATCGAAACGTAATGAAATTTGGAAGAAAACCCACGGCGTTTCTCATTTTTATGTGAAAAGTAATGAGCCGAGATGATCGAACAGCGAAATAATTCGCCTTTTACATTCACGATTCCGTTACAAATTAAATTCTAGTAATTTTTCGCACAGTAAAGACCTTTGTGAATTGTATCAGAGAAATGCATATATTGCACTGGATTAGTGAACAGGGTTATGGTTATTATTTTATTATGTTATTATTATTATATTATGGCTCGTCTGATGTTAGCGAAGTCCAAAGACCATAATCTATATACTAATATATAAATCTACAATGGTTTTTACGCATGTTCCGTTATAATTTTAAAAATTTGAAGTCGTCGTGGCCTAAAGGATAAGACGTCCGGTGCATTCGTTGTTGCGATGCACCGGTGTTCGAATCCCACAGGTGGGTACCAATTTTTCGAATGAAATACGTACTTAACAAATGTTCACGATTGACTTCCACGGTGAAGGAATAACATCGTGTAATAAAAATCAAACCCGCAAAATTATAATTTGCGTAATCACTGGTGGTAGGACCTCTTGTGAGTCCGCACGGGTAGGTACCACCGCCCTGCCTATTTCTGCCGTGAAGCAGTAATGCGTTTCGGTTTGAAGGGTGGGGTAGCCGTTGTAACTATACTGAGACCTTAGAACTTATATCTCAAGGTGGGTGGCGCATTTACGTTGTAGATGTCTATGGGCTCCAGTAACCACTTAATATCAGGTGGACTGTGAGCTCGTCCACCCATCTAAGCAATAAAAAAAAAAAAAAATTACCGAACCATGTATCCGATTGACTTGAAACTTGGTATCCATGTAGAAAATACATGTACTTAATAGATAGGCTATATAATATTTTGATAAAATGACTATCGACCTTGAAACATGAGTTTTAGATCTTAATGACACATAAGTGTGCCATACCATTAGGAATGATGCTAATTTGTTTTGTTAATGTCCTATTATTATTATTAATATTTTTTTTTTATTTTTTTTATTGCTTAGATGGGCGGACGAGCTCACAGTCCACCTGGTGGTAAGTGGTTACTGGAGCCCATAGACATCTACAACGTAAATGCGCCACCCACCTCGAGATATAAGTTCTACGGTCTCAGTATAGTTATTTCGTTGTTGAGCTTTTTATGAATCCGAACGCGTGGGTACCACAATCCGGCATGTTTCTGAGGCAAGCTTTTCGGTTTGTAGGGTTGGGCGGCTGCTATACGACGTAAATAAAAATAATTATTAAATATTTATTTCAGTAAAGAAACCATACATTATGTTAGTAAGTATTACTTAAAATCTATATTAGTAACTTAAAGACCACATTACTATCTGGCTATTGAGTATTTCCCAATTGCCTGCTGCAAAGGCTATTTATGATTAATTAGCAGTCCCTCGATTTTGCTCGATATAAAATTTAGAAAACTGTTGAAATTGTTACGCACTCGATTCAACAACAATGCACTTCTATTCCGCATTATTGCAAAGAATTAAGACTTCGAGTTCATTCTACAACGCAATGGACTTGCAACTTAAAAAAGTGCAACCTAAAATTATTGTGTGTCACGGTTCTAAGAGAAGTAGGCTATTGTATTCAGTGCTTGGACGAAATAATCGGATATGTATGGTAAATTATTTTCCCATTAAAGCAGAAGCTTATAATGTAAAAGTTCTATTATCTTATGTAATTTTAAAATTACTAGATCTCTTTTTATTTGTATTTAATTAACATATTTCCTTGCAACAATTCTAATTCAGCACACCATTTTGATCCGGTTAAGACTGGTTGATAAACCAGACTAGAACGTCCATAAGCGAAATTAATTGCGAAATAGAGCGCAATTTAACACGACCAAGCTCCCACGACCCTCATGCAAAATTAAATGACGTTGCATTCGCAAAGAAAATGCAATCACCGCCCTCCGTGTCGCCGATGCAAATCTCAATTTCCGTCTCACTGTGCCCCGCTATTCCTTACGCTAATAAAACGTGCACCAAACGGAGATGCTGTTTCGCCTGCTGATGAACGCCAAATGACGTTATAACAGCGCGCGCCGCCATTTAACGCCTATTTGCTTCCAATTTCAAATCTGGCGCGCTCCCCTGCGGTTCCGGACGTTTAGAACGAAGAATAGATAATAGTGTTTTGTTTTTTTAAAATATTTTATGAAGGCTTTTGACGATGTGTGGAAGTAGTTTTGAATCTTTTTTTTGCCTTTGTGGTCGGACGAGTTCACGGATTCTCTGATGGTTAGCGCCGTTAGCGGTCACAGTCGGTCACAGTCGGTCATGGATTTTTTTTAACTAATGGGAAAAAAACTTTTGACTGAATTACAGTTTAGGTTTGTGACCTTAGATATTTTTTATTTGCTAGTAATTATGAATTCCTATTATCATGTCATACAATATAAAGAAGTATGACTATCATCCTTGTTTTTATAAAAAAATGCCTCAGACATCCAGAAGTTCAGAGCTTAGAATTTTTAATTAAATTTTCGTACCGTGCGTGAAAGTTGCAACATATAAACCCTCACACGTAGGACTTCCGCAAATGAAATTCGGTTAGAGAACGGACCGCGAATGAGGAAAATCCATAAGAATAAAAAAATGCAATCCTTTGCAAGAGAAAATGACGGTAGGTTCCCTCCATCATAACTATAATGAAAATTAATCCAAGAGTGTCGGTTTTCGAGAGGTCTAAGTTGTTCGCCATAAAAATAATTGAATTTTTTTCAGGTTTTGTTTCTTTTATTTGTGTTTTTTATGTATCTTTAGCTTGTGATGTGTATTGTGAGCCTAATAAAATAAATAAATAAATTAATTAATTAAAAAAAAAGCACAGTATTTCGTTAAACGCTTGTAGCTGATAGATGCGACTTCATATAGCACATTAATTCTTGTTTTTTCCCAAACGAAATTCCCATCACAAAAGATTGTGGATAGAAAAAGGGTAACTAAATTATAAATGTGCTAACCCTTTCTTCCTTCGTTCGAACTTTGATAGCGTTTTATCTCAAGGTGGATCATCTAAATACTAGTCAGTATGTAGTACTGCAAATGAATCTAAAGGGATGTTAGTTATATTTGCAATAGGATCTAATCGCAATATTACAATACGTTTTTTACATTGTCGCTTGATAGCTTTATTTGTATCTAGAATATTTCTTTCTTATTGCTTAAGGTAAGGACCCTTGTGTAGGAGTCATGCAGTAGTGGATATATGAGTCTACATACTGAACAAGATAATCGAGTATTCGCTCGACCCCTTAAGAATCTTAATGCCGTACAATCAAACGCGTCTATTAACTAAGTTAGTTTTTAAAACAACATAATAGAATTTCAAGCAACAGCCATTTCAAAAATACTTTTTCGTTTGTTCTTTTTATTCCAAAGCCGATCAAGTTTCGTATCCCGATACGCGAATATCCGTTCTGCCATTTTGAAGTGCGGTCTTCCGGAAACCAGAGGATATAAAGTTCCGCGCGCCTTTCTGCCCGCCATGACAGTTTTCGATATTTTTACACTTATTTACCGCCATTATTTATGTTGAGCATTATTCGAGAGGGTAACACAGCGCTTGTATTGTATTTTGTTTGTTTATGAGGTCGACCCGTGTTTGTTTTGAGGCGTTCACTCAAATTCATTTTAGGTTGATTGATCTCAGAGGGCGTTGGATTAGGGATGTCACTTAGATAGCTTAAAGATTGTGTGTTATGTTCTTGTTAAAATATCTAGATCGAATAACTAATTTCAGAAGTGAATAATATACATAATTAATGCGCAGAACAGATATTTATAAGCATAATATAATCGCAAACACTTCTAAGCTTCCCCAGACTCAGCTCAATACTTTTTATATTTGGATTGAAGTGCACATCCTATTCATGAGCACTCGCCGTGAGCTGGTCACTTTGTGGGACCGATGCTGTTTTGTGTTCAACGCTGATGTTTAGAAATACTGAATGTGGCATGAATACTAGCGACATTAAATATTTATTTCAAAACAAAAGAAAGTCTCTTTTTTTTATTTATTGCTTAGATGGGCTCACAGCCCACCTGTGTTAAGTGGTTACTGGAGCCCATAGACATTTACAACGTAAATGCGCCACCCACCTTGAGATATAAGTTTTACAATCTCAATATAGTTACAACGGCTGCCCTACCCTTCAAACCGAAACGCATTACTGCTTTACGGCAGAAAGAGGCAGGGCGGTGGTACCTACCCGCGCGGACTCACAAGAGGTCCTACCACCAGTAAAATGGTTATTTAATATGGTAAATAGGAAGAAATAAATCAATATCGCGTTTCGGTTTTTGTTCATTTATATTTTTGAGAGTATGTACCGTCACCTTGACTATTCGTGCCGTGAAGCAGTAATTCGTTTCGGTTTGAAGAGTAGGGCAGCTGTTGTACTGTAAAAAGTGAGATTTAGACTCATGTCTCAAGACAGGTGGCATTAATGTAGTTTTTGATGTCTATGGGCTCCTGTAGTCAGTTAACACCAGGTGGGCTGTGAGATCATCCACCAGTCTAAGCTATTAAAGAAAGCAAAAAAAAAGAAGTCTGAATTCAGCTTACGTGGTCTAGAGTGGGTACCTACATTGAGTGGCCTATAAATACATCTGTCTCTTTCCCGTAAAGCAATTTTTGTCATAAGCCACGCTCTAGAACATTGACGTCGTTGTACAAAAGATTTTCTGTTTAGTATGAAATTAAAATGACCTTCTTAATGACAATACTGAACAATTTTGGACTCCGTTTTCGTGTATCGGCTATTTGGTTCGATTTTTTACGTAAACAGTAAATATTAATTAATTCATACATCTAAATATTAATACGTGAAGCAGTAACTTTGTACAGCCTTTTACGAAATTTGCGCGGACGGAGGAGTATAAAATATCTCACACTTATTGAGAATATAGAGAAGGAGTGCAGAATGTTAATATTTTTTTAAATTATGCATAAAAAATACATTGACTCAATATAAAAAAAACATTACACACACTACCATGTATTTGATACACACACACGCATGCATTCTATTTTTTTTTTTTTTTTTTATTGCCCTTTTAGGCAGACGAGCATACGGCCCACCTGATGGTGAGTGGTTACCGTTGCCCATGGACTTCAGCAATGCCAGGGGCAGAGCCAAGCCGCTGCTTCTATTTGTATACTGTCAAACTTTTCTTATTGCTTAATATCTAATCTATTGTTATTTTTTACCTAAATATTGTTTGTCTTTATTAATATTTGTCTAAAGTGTAATCTTGGCGAAATCTGTGATTATAGAAGTATTGACAATAGACTTATAATAGTGTACAAGCTTATAATTTCAATTAATTATAGTCGAATTTTGATAACCGGGGGACCACTAGTATGTATTAATTCATTACATTATGTCTCAAGAGCTCGAAATGTAGATGAAAAATGTACACACGATCGCATCTAGTATTATTTGTTCCACGTTCTTTTCAATGGGAACAAGTCGGTTAGACTTTTATACTTTCATCCGATTATACTGAATGTATGCTCATGAGTTCTTTGTTGGGTTTTTGTCGTTGCGATCGCGCTCCGTCTGTCGTGAACGTTGAGTTGCAAACCAAGTGAATATCGAATTTGTAGATTAAACGAATGATTTAAAATAAAAATTGTATTTTTTTTCTCTAATCCTTTTTAAATGTTTCAGTAATAGATCAGTGGATGTAGTTAAATATTTACGTGGCCTGGCCCGTTAATTTTCTAGAGATCTTTTTGCGCTATAGATGTAATTTGAATTCACATTTGACTTGATTTTAAGTGTAATACAACATGACCGTCACTCGCGTCACTCAGACGTGAAGTCGTAGTTTCAAAGGTTTTTTAATAACAGTTTCGCGCCCTTTTTATCGAAACGCGGGCTGCTTCACAACAAGTATGGGCAAATAGTGCCATTAATCTTTTGTCCAGTTGTTATGTTTATCACACGATTCCTTTATCACCTTTTATCAATCACGATTCTGCAGGCTAGCCGTTGGAGCGCCATGGTTCCTTAGGAATGTGGATCTCCACGATGACCTGGAGCTCGACTCATTTAGTAAGTATCTACAGTCGGCATCGCTGCGCCATTTTGAGAAGGCGGCACGACATGAGAACCCTCTCATCGTAGCCGCTGGAAATTACATACCCGACCCAGTAGACCGAATGGTAAACCGTCGACGTCGCCCAAAGCACGTCATTACGGATCCTCCCGATCCATTAACGGTGCTTTTAGGCACCACAAGCACCGGTCACCGNCCGCTGGAAATTACATACCCGACCCAGTAGACCGAATGGTAAACCGTCGACGTCGCCCAAAGCACGTCATTACGGATCCTCCTGATCCATTAACGGTGCTTTTAGGCACCACAAGCACCGGTCACCGTCCTCGTCGAACCCGTCGCTTGCGACGAAGGGCTCGACGAGCGAACTAACCCATAGACACAGCCCACTGAGTTTCTCGTCGGATCTTCTCAGTGGGTCGCGTTTCCGATCCGGTGGTAGATTCTGCGAAGCACTGCTCTTGCTAGGGTCAGTGTTAGCAACTCTTCGGTTGAGCCCCGCGAGCTCACCTACAAACGTTAGGGCGAAGCTGAAATAGCCTCTCAAGGCTATCAGCACAGGTAGGAAAAAAAAAAATCACCTTTTCGAGAATTCTCTTTCGAAAACCCGTTGCATCAGGTATGTCTTGCCTTAAAGCATTAGCAGCTGCGCGAAATATTCAATAAGCATGTTCTATTTGTTTAAAATTGTTTATTTCCGAAGTGAATATGGAATTAAATAAACAAATTTTAAACAAAAACTATAAAATGGGAGGCCCTTGTCCAGCGGTGGACGTTTGTGGGCTAATAGAATAGAATAGAGTAAAAGTAAATACAAAATGCTTCTAAGTTCACTGATGTGCTTTATAAGTCAAATATTCTGGATTAAGTAGATATGAGAGACTAGTGCATTAATTTTCCTTGGCTAAGTCGAAAAAAAATCTTCATTTATACCCTAGGTTAGAGGAATGGAATTTACCTTCACCTCTCTAAAACCCCTCGGCACATTTAGTGGAAAATGACGTCTTCAGTGAAAAATAATACAGTTCTATACCACGCTACCGAGCTCAGAGCTTTGACTCGTGCTTAACATTCTTTTTCTTCGTCATATAAACAACTACACACTTCGCACAATAACAGGCAAACAGCGAGGTAACCACAATCAGACAATCAAAGAGAATAAACAAAGAAAAGAAGGATCAGAACGTCGTAGGCAGTAACTCAATTAGCCGCGCCGCAATACAGTAATAAAGTTGTAGCAAAAGCGTTTCGCACCCTGCTATTATGCGAAGAATCGTCACAAACGAAGTATTGTTAAGCGACACTAGGTGCCATTGTCTGTGTTATCGCGCCACGTCGGTTTGTGCTGGTACTCTTCCGTTTCGCGTAGAATAGTGATGTAGAAGGGTTGATTTATAATAATTGTAAATAGGCATGCTTTAACAAAAACCGATTTCAAATAGAAAAAAAGATATTCCAAAACAAATTAATATACAATAAAAACAATAATCATCGAAATCGGTTGGCGTGATATTGAGTTATTGATCTATTTGTTGTGCACGTACTTAATGCAAATTTAAGACTTATATGGTTTTCTCATGGATACTATTATCAGAACTGGACTATATTGAAATGGGACCACACGGAAAGCATGAGCTTTCTAATAAAAAAAGAATTATCAAAATCGATTCACCCAGTCAAAAGTTATGAGGTAACAAACATAAAAAAAACATACAGTCGAATTGAGAACCTTCTCCTTTTTTGAAGCTGGTTAAAAAGTGATTTTATTAGCTGTGGGGCTCTACTCTTCTAGGCGACCATAAATTGAGGGCTACGGCCTCTAATTAAGCTTCATCGTAGACTATGGTCTGACATCTAGATATATAATAATATGTATTGCCCACCGGATTGCTGTGGATCAGTTTCTTTAAAACACTATGTACAAATATGTGGTAATTGTGATTATTTAATTAAAAAGTGTGTGACCTCTTTGAAAGAATTTTTTAAGCCAAATGGTTAATATGAATCTGTAACACTAAACTAATATTTAGATCTTTCATCGAATATGTTTTGTATACCTATATGTGTATGTAAAATATTTGAACGTCAAATAGATGCTTCTTTTAAATTTGTCTTCTGTGCGTTCCTAAGGCATTCATCATATTGTAATGTGTCTGTGTGTAAGTGCAAAGAAAACTTTTTTTTTCAAAATTAAAATAACAAAACAAATGAGAAATTGTACTATAAAAACTATCTACATTTTGACTTTTAAGTGAATATTGTCAGATTTTGGTCATTGAGATCATCAACAAAACCATCGCCTTGACAAAGGACCATGCTTTCTGTACGGGGTTTAAAGGGGACTAAATTTTGTAACCGGTGTTCTTCTCAGAGACAAGGCAAATTTGGGTAATACAAAACATTTGTTCTGATATTTTATTCTTATTGTAAATATTCATTCCCGCCATTGATAGTGACCTCTCGCCCTAACAAAACCTTATCGCGATATTTACTCAGTTTTTATTTTCCACAATACACGGCACCTCGATTTGAACAGCGTTTAACTCTTATCTGTTTGCTGTAAGGTTGAGATTTCTTTGCATGCTGCGGCTTGGTGTTGTGTACTAAGGGAACGGAAATAAGTTTCTTTGTGTGCTTCATATCGGATAGTCAACCGTTTCCTTTCTGGAGATTATTGAGAACCTCTCGGCAAATAAATGGTATCAGGTCTTACGCATTTAATCTTTGTCTTTTTTATTAGCTTATAACGCCAATTTTGTCTTTAATGTATTTAGAGATAAATCATTATTGTAAAAGTAGAAAACTGTCGCATTAAAATGTAGTAAATATTATGAATTATTTGAAATGGGAAATTATCTTCGTAATTGTCGTGCATGCATAGACAAACTTAAGTAGTCTTAGGTAGTAGGATTTAAGTAGTTAGTAGAGTGACTATGTTGCATCCCTATGTGAGGTGGAATCGATTTTCTACTAACATATTTCTTCAAACTGTAACTTTTTGATGGTTCGCGAAAGAATTAAGTAAAATTAAGTTATTAAGATTAAATTAAGTTTTAAAGTCGTCGTGCCCTAATGGATAAGAAGGAAGAGATCCGGTGCATTCGTGTTGAAGCGATGCACCGGTGTTCGAATCCCGCAGGCGGGTACCAATTTTTGTAATGAAATACGTACTCAACAAATGTTCACGATTGGCTTCCACGGTGAAGGAATAGCATCGTGTAATAAAAATGAAATCCGCAAAATTATAATTTGCGTAATTACTGGTGGTAGGACCTCTTGTGAGTCCGCGCGGGTAGGTACCACCACCCTGCCTATTTCTGCCGTGAAGCAGTAATGCGTTTCGGTTTGAAGGGTGGGGCAGCCGTTGTAACTATACTCGAGACCTTAGAACTTGTCCACCTTAGAACTTGTCCACCCATCTAAGCAATAAATAAAAAATTAGGAATGATCGTGGAACCTTTTTAGTGTCAGCTCAAAATGTGCTTTGTCACTTGTAAGAACTAAGCAGTTAGAATTGTGATATGAAACAAAAATGACCAGTAGCAAATATCAGAACACTGGAACAATCCTATTGTTGCGCACAATGACTATCAACAGGGGTTGGACAGGGGCGGGGGCGGGGGTCTCATAATGGCAATTTTTCGTATACATCGAGTGTGAATGGGATGAATGCGAGATGCCGCGTAAACGGACGGCGACGTGCAAATTTGACGCCTTTGTGTCGTCCGACGGCCGTGCGTGATCCGAATCTCATCGGAGCGGACTTATTACTGTTAGCAATGGATGTGCTTCGAGGTATGAACATCATAGGTATATCATCTAAAGTCGACGCTCGTGGTTTGGTATGGCCTAAAAATCCTAAATGTGTGTGAAGATTGGGTTAATTTCAATGGAGTCTTGTAACATACACTAGATGGGATTAGAATACGTCTACACCATAGGCAACAAAACGAAAAGACATAAATGATACAAACTGCCATTTTTTTTTAAATATACCATAAACTGGATTTTTCAGATTACGTAGCCATGGAATCTTGAATGTTTATCGTCAGAAACACCACATATTTCGACATAAACCAGAATACTTATACAATATGCTCGTATTGAGCGATGCGAATATACAAAGGTTGAAATATACTGCTGATAGGTACTTTTTTTTCTAAGAACGTGTACCTAACTAAGACATTTCACGACCGATCTCCATTATGATCGATTCCCGCAAATTTATAATTTTTCGTCTTTACTAGGCTTATGTAACACGCGCATGTAGGTACTATATTGCCTATTTCTGCAAAGCTAAGTCGTTGCGGTTTGAAGGAAACGTTTGCTTCAAAATGAGCGTCGGAATTTAAGTTACGATGCCTTTAGAGTCGATAACAACTTAATACCAGAGGGGCCCTGAGTTCGAGCATCAATCTAATGTAAAAAAGGCGTAAGAATTAGCCGAATTTGATGAGAATACCGATCGATTTCTATGACGACACGTAATGCATCGCCGCTTTCAATCACAGTGATTCGTATACTGACTGTCGGGTTATTTGTTTGTGACGCCCGAAGCGAGCGATGTCTACTCGGAATCCAGAATTAAAGGGTTCCGTGCTTATTTTAGCCTCGCCAGAAATAGTAATTGAATTTTTTTGTGTCCAATTGGGAAACTAAAATGTATTGAATGTCTACCGCCTACTTATGGTAATAAAAGAATCTACGGCTTGAAAGTTAACACGCCCGCTGTATGCGATCGAGTGAGGTGACTATGCCCATATTGTAAAATCGAACTCATATCTCAAGGTGAGTGGCAGCATTTACGTTGTGGATGTCTATGGGCTCCGGTAACTACTTAACACCAAGTGGGCCGTCTCGTCCACCCATTTAAGCAATAAAAAAAAAAGGAAAATCGCGTAGGTAACAATTTTACTAATGAAAATACGTTATGATTGATTGAAACACGTATTATCGTCATTCATTTGTACGTACAATGATAGCGTTCCCGATACACTTGAGGCTTCGACCTAATGTCTCATGGTGTTCATGTCCTAATGTCTACTATATGGTTTTGGTACCTAATTACCATGAGGCCGACCGTGAGGTATACGACGCAATGAAAAGTAAATGATAGCGTTTGGTGTACTCTGTGCTCATTACGTGATTATGTTGGTAGTTTCATGACAGCAAAAAATAAATAAATAAATAAATGATGCTGACAATACGTTCTACCACCAGAAATCGACTGTTTTTAAGCTATTGCATAGGTTTTATCGCGGGCCTTGAGCGCGGCGACCGAATCATGAAATTCCGTAACGAAAAAAACCTTGGATTTGGATTCTCGGTATCCTCTGAGATTATATTTCATCCCATATCATCTCATCTCATTTCACTTAATTTCATCTCACTTGATTAATTTGGGTTTCCTTCGTTTTTTATTATTCAAAACTGTAAATAATTAAAACGGGGTATTATAAAAATCTTATTACTTAATGCTGGCTAATGCACAAACCGTGCCGGAGCCAATAAATAAAGAAGAAAAAGAATATCCTAAAGTCCGTGTCTTCCTACAAAGTGAATAGAAAAAAAAACTTAGACTTGTTTGAATTTAAAATCAATTTCGGGATCAAAAAGCGAATCGTATGGAAATTCAGTTTTCAATATTGGAACCAGATGGTCGAAACGTTCATTTGACGGTCAACAATGACTGCGATTTGCCTGCGATCCCGGTAATTCCGAGCGCTTACCCGGGTATTGACGCTCGACTCGACAGGAGCGTTAGAATAGGCAGGGCCGCTCGAATAGGCACCACGATTCAGTTGGGATTATCGTATTCAAAAGGAATATGTAGGCGGTAGGGAAATTAAGAAGGAGGTGGTATGGCTTTATACACTGTCAATTGTATGTCATTGCTTATGTGTTCTGGCTTATGTTGAAATGTCTGGTGCTTTAGACATTACATGTTCAAGGTTGTATGGCTACGAAATTAAAAAAAGAGGTGTGGTGTCGTGGGACACCGGATATAAATGAAGTTCCTTAATATAAAAATATTAATTTTAATTTCTATTCGAGGTATAAAGAGAATAAAACTGGAGGTTTTGCAACAACCCAGGGTCATTCGGTAACGTGCGAACTTATTGTGGTACACTTCATTCACGCTTGTTTGCATAAGAGTTAGTGTATTGCGCAAACGAACGCTCTGAGATTGTGTTCAATGAATGATAAAAAAATATGTTATTTTTTGTACGTTATTACAAAGTTAAGTCGTACACTGTGTGCATTACTAATAAAAATCTTACGTTACGGATGTTTTTTCCCGGTTAGGGTACCCCTCCGAATCGTCCCATAAGGAACTTCGTTCCAAAAAATCCAGTGTATGGTTATGAATGTTCTAAAGCAAATGCCACATCGTATCATTTACGTCTTTTCGTTTTGTTTCCTCTGTTGTAGTTGTAATTCCAGCTAGTGTAAACATGCCAACTTACATTCTCTGGGGTCTGGTAACAACCAGATCCCAGGTAATTTAAGTTCGATGTCTCAATTCTGTTACTCATGGTACTTTTAGATAAAGTCGGTCTCACTTTTCAAACCGAAACGAACATATTCGCTAACGGTTCTTAGCCTAAAGTATTTTTGGCTCATTTTGGAGAAAATAATGTATTTACCAGTAAAAGCTTAAATATAAGTCGATCAAACTTTACCTGTGTAATTCTCTAACAAACAAACGGACAGACAAAAATCTGCAAATCTATATATAATATCTTTTATGTAAATGCACTTTTGTTACAGATTCATTATTATATATACTGCATATAGACTAGAACGTTCGTAAATTTACAGATTCTTATATAGTTCTTTGTTTACTTCGCTCAGATATAATAAAAAAAAAAAAATAGGGAGCCTTCTTTTCAATAATTGGTTAATGAGGTCTCGCTCTATGATAGCCCACTCAGTCTGAAAAGCTTCGAGGTTAAAGTTGTAGCGGGTATGACTTGTTGCTAATAGGTATAGCAGACGGCCGTTAGGGCCAAAAACTTTTTGATTGACGACCACGTACCAGAAGACTAAGCGTCAGTAGGCCTTCCAAGAAATGTACCGACAGCAAGTTGAAGGCCGTGGGAGTCCGCTGGATGAAGGCAACACAGGACCGGGTGAATTTTGGGGGAAACTTCGGAAACTTCTGAAACTTCTCCAGCAATGGACGTCCATATGATGAAGATTTGTGATGAGCCTTTTATGTCTTAACGTTACGTAGAGACCTCGATCGCTTTCCATTTAAAAAATATTTTTTAGAACACAAAGTTGATAATAAAATAAGATTGAAATATGAAATGTAATTTTGAGGCGGATCTGCGCCGCGGGCCGCCGCGATTACGGCGTCCGTGCCAAACGAGTTTCAGAGCTTTTTTCGTTTTTTTTTTCAGTTTTTCAATCTCATGGTTTTAAACGTGCTAAAGAAGTTTCGTATTCTTTTTATTCGGTAAAAACATTTTCTATTACGGGAATGTACTGTGATTAATAATTCTACGTCATATGCGTTGACGTCATAATATTCGCTGAGGTTTTAGAATCGAATTAAAAATCCAAATAAAGAGTATGCATTGTCAGTCGACGTGACCTAAAGGATAAGACGTCTGGTGCATTCGTGTTGAGCGATGCACCGGTGTTCGAATCCCAGGCGGGTACCAATTTTTCTAATGAAATACGTACTCAGCAAATGTTCACGATTGACTTCCACGGTGAAGGAATAACATCGTGTAATAAAAATCAAACCCGCAAAATTATAATTTGCGTAATTACTGGTGGTAGAACCTCTAGTGAGTCCGCACGGGTAGGTACCACCACCCTGCCTATTTCTACCGTGAAGCAATAATGCGTTTCGGTTTGAAGGGTGGGGCACCGTTGTAACTATACTTGAGACCTTAGAACTTATATCTCAAGGTGGGTGGCGCATTTACGTCATAGATGTCTATGGGCTCCAGTAACCACTTAACACCAGATGGGCTGTGAACTCGTCTACCCATCTAAGCCATAAAAAAAAAATCAAAATCTTCTAATAATTAAATTAAGAGTTACTACTATTTATTTATTTAGTTGTATCGACAAAGTGATCATCAATACAAAACATTGACAAATTGACAGTAAGTACATGGCAGATGACACCTCAATTATAGGTGCAATCGACAGTGCAATAGTTGAGAACATCACGAAATTAGAAAACTAAAAATACAATGAGTACCTAAATTCAAGAAATATGAAATCCAGAATAATACTTTGTCACTAAGCACCTTATTGTTTAATATCTACACTAAATAGAAACTAAAATTTGACTATATTTGTTTAATTATGATTAGGTATTTATCATATACTTAGGTCAATACATTCCGGCCGTCATAAAGAATATGAAACGATATAAATCGTCAAGACTGTTTTTAACCAACCGGTGTACACCTACGAAAGCTTATTGGTATTCTCTTACTCTTCTTCAAGCCGTGTCTACCTAATGCTGAGTGTAGGTCTCGTCGAATGCACCCCATTCTCTTCGGTCCCTTGCCTTTCTCATCCAGTCCCTACCAAGGTTCGCTTGGTGTCAATTTTAAACCGACATCCATCGTAGCATCGGATCGTAGCTTACGCGTAGCGAAGATATTTCGTAGAGCATCTTGACTCTACATCGGTCTACTGCTGTTTACAAAATCAACAATTTGTTGTATATGCAAACTATTTAATAATACTCGTAGGAGTTAAACTATAAAATTGCCGTTTTATTGTAATAGGTACTTCGAATTGACATAGAGCCTTCTTAGTTTGAAATGTTTGAGTTAAACTTTTTTTAAATGGTACCTATGAGGTTCTTTTTAAAAAAAATGTGCAGCATTCGATTATCGACTTTCAGTTGTTTTTTTTTATTCAGCTTAGACAAGAAAGATGGATTACACATTACTTGATTTTTCGTATCAATCTTCATATTCGACCTTACAAACCCGGTCTTGTTGCAGAAATAGGCAGTATGGTGGTACCTACCCGTGTCGACTTACAAAAAGCCTAATCGCTAGTAAAGGCGCAAATTCATTTTATTTGGTAAATTCATTCATAACGGATATATACCTAGTTCGTGAAGTGCTATAAGAATGTATTTATTTAGAAAACAAATTTTACACATTAGCGGGATTCGAACACATTAGACGTCTTATATTTTGAGTTATGATAATTTTTGAGGTTATGTGCGTTTTTCGGGCGAAAATCTATTAAAAATAAGACGCGCACTCCCTTCTATAGTTTATTTAGTGTTTATAACCGACTGAGTGAATTAAATTTGTTACTCCCCCTCTGTTTTTCAACATCATCTCACATCGATGACTTTTCTAGTGGATTCTGTAGTGGGTGCAACACATGCCACGTTTTGTGTGTTTACAATGTTGTTGGGGAGTTTACTATTAAGTTTTCAATATAGATTCGAGTATTTCTTTTCGATTTTAATAAAGTTTGATACATATTAAGTGGTAGTTGAAGGTATGGTTGTTAAATTTCTCAGAAGCTAACTAACTAAAAGCTTTAACTTAAAGACAATAGAATCTGTTTTCGAATGTTTCGATCTGATAGGTATATCTATAGGTATCTCGAGAGAGAGTGCTTTCTATAATGGTCATGTAATGCTGTCGCAATTTTGAGAATTCGCGAAACAAAAGGCTCAGATAAATGATATTGAGTAGGAGTGAAAAGTAATAGGTTAGTAGTAGGCGGTCAATTTATTTACATAATCAAATTAAAAAAAATGTGGATTAAAAAAAACGTATACAGTTTTATCTACAAAATGAAAACACAGAATTTACGAAATATTTTATTCAACTAAACATGTAAAAAAAACTTAATACAATATAATATACGTTAACCAAACTTATTGATAAAACAAGAAAATTAATTCAACAACAAATTAGTTACTTTCCAAAAACAATTAATTGTCAAGTACAAATTTAAATCTAAAACGTGTGTAGTGATGTAAGTTTTTACACAATAAAAACTAAAGTTTATAGACAGTAATTAGTCATGTATTTATTCAAACAAATGAAGTGAAAAATAGCCATAGCTTTGCACTTCACACATTTCTGCTGTATGGAAATCCGCCGGAAATGCCGACTTTTCAAGCAGTATTGATTTTAATGTCTTTATTTAAAAAGTTTTTGTTGGTTTATTGTATTGCTTTCCAAGACTCAAGCTCAAGGTCACCGATGCTCTCAAAGATGCCAAAAAACACATCCAAGTCTTACAGAACAGTCTACAGAACGCAAATATAATTCTCATATAAAATTTCAGCGGACCTTCTTGAAAGAAAATTTGACTGAAATACCTTTGTTTTTAGGTATTTCACATATGTGTAATTCAATGTTTGTATATTTTACGGAATTCCATACAACCATTTGCAATTATCCCACAGGGGCGAAAAAAATAATAATTATTGAGTGCTCGTAACCTGAAAGTCATTAACTGCATATTTTTTTATATATTGGTACTATAAAAGAATAGAGATAAATAGGTAACAACGAAAGGCCATGTTTTAAATTCTTGAAATAACCTTAAAACATACTAATATTATGTAAACAATAAATTATCTGGTAACCGAATCAAAACGAAAACGTGTTCTATATTTACACTGTCTTTATATACAATAACTACGCAACTATTAATAAGTTCGATTATATTAAGAATGATTTGTTAAACGAAATACACATTCTTAATCATATAAGCATTTACAGCAGTTATAACGGTACTAATTAAAAATAACGGGTTTCGAGTTATAAACAAAATGTAGTGCTTACTCTTTTCTATTTGCAGTGTAATGACAATTATTCTACTGTTCATTATTATGGCATAACCAAACACCCAAAGTTAAAACTAAAGATAACCGATTAAAATCAGATTTATTTTGATATAACAATGTCGACTTAATTTCCTCATTGTGTAAATTACATTGTTGTGTTTTATTTAATATTCCGGTGCTTAGCTGCCTAAGGTTATAAAAGTGCCTAATAAGAGTCATATTTAATTAGTTTTTAGATGATTAAGAATGTGTTTTCAAATAGACATAGAATATTACTGCTTTGATTATGATTACATTTGGAAAAACTATCATTCCGAATTGTAAGATAATTTTTTTTAAGAGACTAAGATTAAGGTTTTATTCAGAACAGCGACGCTGTCCGCATTATCAAATAATCGCTGTATTAATACTCAGAATGACGTCTTAACTCAGTTGCACTGAGCTTAGTGTTGTCCTACTCTACCGATCTAGCACCGGTTCTTGAAAATCGGTAAATGTGTATTAATTACAAAATTGACATCATATTATCTAACTAATGCTGTTTCGTTTACATTTTATATTCTATGATATGTCAGCTATTCCATAGTAACATGGAGCTTAGGGTAATTTGACTACAATTTTATGTTGTGAGGCTTAATTATGAGGTGCTTCGTATAAGTAAAGAAGGAATTCAATTTCTCGGAATGCCGCACCCACAAATTACTGAACGTTAACACCACAGCCACAGAGTTCATAATTAATTTTAGTTTTAGACCGTTTCAATTCGTATTTCGATTATACAACGTTTGAATTAGTCGATTACGTATTATTAACTAAGGGCGCTTGTTTACTTCAACGCACGCTTTCATTCTATGTCCGATTTATTAATCAATGAATAACATACACTATTAACATTTTCTAAATTATTACGTATTAGTTAATGAAAACGGTTCAAAGTATTCTGATCTCTTTCACAACGATCATCCAGGGTATTTGCATTCATTGAGTGTAATTTATATTCAATGTTACACTATCATGATAATAAGAGTCGAATTGTCTTTTGATTGCACAATTTTACGTCAATTAATTAACAATCATAATCAACTTTACATCATATTGCACTAGGCTCAGTCTTATGCGCCGTCAGGTAAATCACTGTCAACTGTAGTTGCATAATCGACTTCACTTCATTATAGTCATTCATTCGGAATCACTTCATCATATTAACGCACTGAGCATACAGTACTACACGCTTTCCTGTGAAATGCACGTTCTGTCTACTTACTTGTACACTGAATGATCAACTTCCGTCAATAAAAGCACTAGGTTCAGTCTTACACGCTGTCGGGCGAGCTGCACTCCCTATCAACCTCCTGTACTGAAGTGGAGGGTCGCTCCCAATGCGAAGGCCAGGCCCTCGCTGGGAGCGCAACCGGCCTTCATATGACGTGTTGAGGAGGCTCTTCGTCGCTCTTCATGAGGACGTACGCTACTGGACGTTTGAGGTCGGCGGGGGGTGATGGGGTCCGACGTGGTGGACATCCGCAAGGGGACAGTGCACTATTGTAGAGAGCGCTGCTATACAGTGCTCCGCCGTATAGAGCCTAGAAAATTTCATTACTCGTTTAAGGAGAGTGTGAAGTGAGGGAATCTGAAGCTTAAGTAGGTCTACGTATAATTTCATAAATAAACGATGGAGTGGATTTTGGTTCAATTTCAAAACATAAAAACAATTAGCATTTGCCCAATTTGTGCATCTGAACTAGCAATCACTAAACTAGATACAACAATTCAATAAATTACTTTAAAATGAAGTAGTGTAATTACCTGTAAATGAGCTAATTCCGCAGCTAATTTTCCATCATCGGTCGGCAGTTTCGCGAACGGATAAAACGGATACGGTAGTGGTGGGAACAGCGCCCGGCTCAGATCCGGTTTTTCCGGTAATAAGTGATGTGGGACCGGTAATTGGGGTACGGGATGAGGCATAGAGGGCGTGACCAGCCGTGGCACGGGGGCCATTAGTCCATTGATGCCGAAGCCGAATTTCGGTTCTTTCTTTACAAGGGCTTTTGGTTTCCGTCGAGGGCGGTATTTGTAGTCCGGGTGTTCCTTCATGTGTAGAGCCCTGTGAAAAAAAATGGATTAGATGTAGTTGGAATTAGTCGTAGATTGTAGTGAGTGAGTGATGCAGTAGATTAATGAAAGATATTTGGTTTTCGGGACCTCTATGTACACGTCTCGTATGTGCTTCGGGAAACCAGTATTATCTTTAAAATCTCGATGGTCATTTCTTAAAGATTAAACTTGTAGAATACACGTGCATTTTAATTTTTTCCAGCGAATGTTACATGATCACCCTCTGTCTGACTTTTTGTTACTACTATTTTCTTCATCCATAATTATAGTTTTACTAACCTCATCTTTTTTTTTCTCTTACAAAATAGGTTATCTCAACAATGAATAATAAGTAAAACAAAACTACAGACAAATAATCGTAGTAGAATAAAAAATCAACAAAACATCACAATGCAATGCCTCTGCAATATAATAATATTATTTATGCAATAAAGCGTTCAATTGTGGACGTCGCGACGCCCTTAAAACAACAATGACGATTCAACAATGCACGGATTATTGCATTGTGACGATCGCGAATCGGTAACACGTGTCACCTCACTATGTCACAGTGTAACATAAAACCAAATCCTACTGTTTCGTTGTTTAGTTAAGGGCTATTTTGGTTTGTGCTTGAGTACGCTATAGGGCCTTTTTGCGTGTGAATAAATAGTGACTGCCCGATTATTCTGGCTTTGTGATCGTTTGGTTATTGTCAGCGAGTCGACTGTAATTATACGGTCGCGGTGTTGGACTGTGATGCATTTTGATTTGTGTCTCTTGTGTCCGATAGAACAATAGGATGCTGAGTTAGAACCTAACAACCGTTTTGATCTTTGATATTTAGTGAGGTTTATACAAGGCGTAGGGCAGGGTCAAGGAAACCGTTAAATGTTCATTTTCACTGGTGGCATGGCGTGTTCAGATAGGTTGAGCGTTGTGATGTTGGTACTTGAAATCGTGTGGATAGACAGCAATAACTTTTAATGATTGAGGGATTACTGGTGACCCGGAGGCCTTTCCAGTTTCACCAGGACAGGTGAGCGCGCAAGGACTCAGCTAGGAGGGGTGGGATATGCTAACAGCTACCCGAGCGCCTCCAAAGGAAACCTAAGAACTCAAGAGCTCTGAGTTGAACTCAACTAGAGCCGAAGGTGTCTAATGCCAGGGTTATTGGATCTGATGTATCCGTAGGACGTGTCTAGGGCATCGACGATGACTAGCTCCTATGTGATTAGGATTCGGGGAGTAGTCAGAGGCGGCAACGATAAGTCGATTACCATGACGAAAGTTAATGTAGTCAAAATACCTACGTCTCCATTAAGCATAAAATGACAATTCAATTCGTAAAATATACAAACGACATAATATTATCCTTATCAACACATATTTACACAAGAACATTGTCGCCATTGATCAGGAAACCTACAAAAAAATACAGAAAAAAAAAACAGGTCAATGACCGATGCAACGCTTCTATCAAATCATTCATACATACGACAATTTTAATAATACCTTTGCCATGGTACAAACGCTTCTCTGTGTGAGTTCTCGGCTTTTTGGTTATTGCAGTGCTCAAATAAATACGATAACAGAAGGAAAAATAATAATATCTCGAAGACGAGAAAAAAAACGTATCTTTTTATCGTTCGTTTTTTTTTTTCGGTGTATATTCGATTTGAGTTAATCGAATAACGTAAATAGTGATATCGGTATGATTCTCGATATGAACTAGCTTTGTGATGTGTCTGTCTTATTGTGTCAATATTATAAGCTTACAGTGTACTATTGGGTAAATAAATTAAAGGTAGAGTATAATTTACTATTGGATTCACCAGAGCATCGGCAGCAGCGTTCAATAGGTAACTATTGAGATTGAGAAGATATGATCGCCAAATGGCGTTGACTGGTAACACAAATTTCCCCCCTTGTATTGTAATTCCAAACGAGTAGATATTTTTTGCAAGTATTTCTGTGGCAAAGCGTTACGGTTTTGAGGGTAGATTCAACCTCATGTCTCAAAGTGCCTGGTGGATTCACGGTGGACTCATGGTGGATTCATGGTCTTCATAAATTTGGGTAATAAAAAATACAGTACTTAAGAAAAAATACATTCAAAATGGCGTCAACATTTACGCGCCAAATAAAACTATTTCACAAATCGATAAAGAAAGAACAACTCCGAATCATATCTAATACTTACGATATTATTTGAATACGGAACGATCGAACAAATACAGACAGATTATATCGAGAATCAAATAGAAAAAAAAATGATAAAGAAGTGTGTGCTGGTAAACAGAGGTGCGACCGGGGCATTGTCGTGACCGATAACTGACTGACTTTAGGAGAAACTCGTGGTATTTACCTGGGAATACGGCAGTTCTGACATTACAATGATTGACAAATTAACTAACATCTTTATTCTATTAGATCTTTTGATATTTATTAGGCAATAAAATGCGAGTACTCGATTGTGGTTCTGATTATGATGAATATCGATATATACGTGTTGATATTCAAATAAAATTACAGCAGCCAGCAACATTAAGGCCGGAAACATTAAATATCTTCAAACGATTGATTACAGAGAATTCTTTTTTCAATTATTGTAGGTATATATAAGTATATATAAATCAAACCCGCAACATTATAATTTACGTAATTACTGGTGGTAGGACCTCTTTGAGTCCGCGCGGGTAGGTAGCACCACCCTGCCTATTTCTACCGTGAAGCAGTAATGCGTTTCGGTTTGAAGGGTGGGGCAGCCGTTGTAACTATACTTGAGACCTTAGAACTTATATCTCAAGGTGTGTGGCGCATTTACGTTGTACATGTCTATGGGCTCCAGTAACCACATAACACCAAGTGGGCTGTGAGCTCGTCCACATATAAGCAGTAAAAATAAAGTAAATTAATAACCTATTCTTAAATTATCCATCTATAAATTTCACAATCTGACGCTTCACCAGATAATTTCGAACAATAAGTAAGTTAATATGATAAGATTGTTACAAATATGAGAGGCGGTGTGCACTGTGCACGCGACCAAAGGGCTGCTGTTAATAAATTCAACCCTTACAAACGAATACATACGAGAAGGATTGATAGAGAGCTCTTTTATGATGGCTGCTTTTGTTTTTGTGTGACAAAGATTTCTTGGATTCTGGATCTAATAGTCGAATTGTAACAAATTTTTGTTAATAAACCTAATATTTACAACTGTGCTTAGGATGTTTTAACTTTAGATTTTATTTACATAATATTTTTTTTTTTTATTAAATTCGTAATTGATAATTAAATTTATGGTACTTAATAGTTACGTTTTGATGGGAGACAATTCGATAAGCTTATTTGAATGTTAAGTGAGTTTCGATTATTTTTTTACGAAATGACACGATACGCAGGTCTGTAATCGGTTTTATTTATTTATTTTTAGAGCATAATTATTATCCGTCCACACAAAGGCCCACTAGGGAAGGTTTTTGCCATAATACAAGAGGAGTGCGACGAGTGACATAAAATCAACGTAAATATTTCACTCTTATAGGGAGAATCACAGCAGAGTGCTAGTTTTTTTAACGTATGCCCATGTTTGCCGCTAGGGGTGCTGTTTCAACTGTATACAAATTTGAGTTAACTTTCACGCCGAGAACGTTAAAAAACTCGCACTAAGCACACAGAACCAGTGGCCAAGTCTTACTAAGAAATAATAATAACAAGAGAACAAATATAAAGAGGTTTTATTTTTAGTAGTTAATTGATCTGTTCATGTTTATCATTTACTTATTAGAATTATAGACTATTTTTGAAATTAGGCAAATATGTAGAAACAAATTTTAAGAGTCACAAAAAAGCATTAAAAATTTCAAAAATTATTAATTTCACATCGTCTCAAAAGAAGAATCCAACTACACTATAAAACTATGAATACAAAACAGCTTCAACAGTTTTCGTTCAAAGAACTTCGACAAATAAAATCCGACCAATATAAATAAAAGCGTCGTAAATAAAACATCATAAATAAGAGTTGGTATAAACAGCTCCGTACTAAACTCGTCTTTTCGAGTTAGAAGCTCAAGCATAAGCTTATTTTTATAGCCCTGCCGACCCCCGATAACGCCCCCGTCCTCACAATGCACTGTGAATAAGACATTATACACTATGAATAACAGATAATTGTCTGCTCCCACGGGGTGGGGTCCGGGAATCATTTTGCAAAACGAGTGTGAAGATTTTCGGTCACGGCTTTGTGCCAATATTTACTAATTTACAGATACAGTATTTTATCCATTGACGACTGTTTTTTATTTTTTATTGTTTTGCTTAGATGGGTGGACGAGCTCACAGCCCACCTGTTGTTAAGTAGTTACTGAACCCCTTAGACATCTACAACGAAAATGCGCCACCCACTTTGAGATATAAGTTCTAAGGTCTCAGTATAGTTACAACGGCTGCCCCATCCTTCAAACCGTAACGCATTACTGCTTCAGGGCAGAAATAGGCAGGGTTGTGGTACCTACCCATGCGGACTCACAAGAGGTTCTACCGTCAGTAATTCACCAGTTCCAAGGTCGATGTTTTAATTTTATTAGGTAAGTATTCCAGCTGGTAATCAAACTTGGGTCCCGTGGTACTGGTGGCAGGGCCACTGACTACTAGGTCTATTATGCTTGTGGGAATAACGACGAAGGGAAGATCTTTCACTGAACGGCTAATATTGCTCGGTAGACCGAATTCGTATATATGCAAGCTTATCTTGAAAATCTTATAAGCGAGATTGAGGCATCTATCAAATATCTTTTGTTCTGTGACGGCTACCCGCCACAAGTTAAGTATGATCGTTACATCCGTCACATTTCTTAGACCCGCAGTCTGAGCCCACCCAATTAGCTCATCCCTTCCGCATCCCATTAAACCGTCAAACTCACGCAAGGGATTGTTTGAATTTTCAGTGCATTAAATTGCGTGTAGTGCAATAAAATAATTCACAAACTAAACTTTCATTCGTGATTAATTAAATTTGGCTTGTTTTCTGTTTTTTCTTACAAATTTGTTTCTTAAAAGCGAATGATTCATAATCGAACAAGATTTCATAGTAATGACAAAATCATCGTTCTTAAATATCTTGATAATTAGGAATCTATACTAATATTATAAAGAGGAAAGATTTGTTTGTTTGTTTGTTTCGAATAGGCTCCGAAACTACTGGACCGATTTGAAAAATTCTTTTTCCATTAGAAGCCGACATTGTCCCTGATGAACATAGGCTACTTTTTTTTAAATTTTTTTTATTTTATTTTTTTGGTTTCATGTGTGTTTTAATGTTTCCGAAGCGAAGCGAGGGCGGGTCGCTAGTTTAATATAAATATATGAGTATTATTCATAAAAAAAGTATGGCCTAATGCGAATTTGTGTGAGAATTGTTTTATTTTACTTCTTATCCTCAAGCACTCCTATATTACGGTGGGTTTCACCATTATTGACTATCGTACATAGTATTTTCTTAAATATTTGAATTTGTGAACTTAAATAAAATGACGTTATATAATTCGTATAATATCGAATTCTACTTATGTACCTACTGTAACACTGTAAAAGTAGCTTTAGAAGAAAATCTTTTCGGGGAAAATGACAAAGTGAAGATCTTCCACCGAGCGGGAGAAATTGCTCGGTAGACCAACGCAACAGTCCAAATTGTATTGTTTGCAACTTGTATACAAGCAAATTATCTTTAGCGAGATTCAGATATCTGCCCAAAATCTATGTTTTATGATAACTACCCGCGCCACAGCTTTAATTAAATATAATTCATGGCAGACATAGGCAGGATACCTGGTGCCTATTCCTGTGGACTCACAAAACCACCAGTAAAAGTCTCCAAGGCTCTTACAAAATACAGTCTGTGAAACTATTGACCAGAACCAGACAGACCAGGGCATTCAAGGGGCTCTGCGCTAAATACCCTGCATCTGTAGCAGAGTTTACGGTGTATCTAGTATTAACTTGATGTCACCACTCATCTTGAGACTGAAGGTTCAATTTTCGAACGGATACAGAGTCATTCCGACCGGACTGCATGATTTAACTCATGATTGAAACGGGCAAAGCAAGTTTACTCTTCAATAATTTACGTTGTATTTATTGTATATGTGTACATATTTTTCTTCATTATTTAATGATATATTAGAAGGTTTGGTCAACTATGTGAATATTTTGTTAGTCATAGCGTACAGCAACTTACCTACAATTTTCCTATGTGAAAACGGTTTTCCGGCAATTTTACAATTCCGGCATATTTATTCGCTAATAGCGATAAGATCGTCTATTGTAAAAATTATACCTATTACCTAATTTCGAATTTTACTATATTGTGCTGTGGAATAAAGAATACTCTTTACCTAAACTCTAAAAGCATTCGACATTTTGTCTCTACCGTCGAGACTGTCTACTCCTAATCGTTATCTGAAGTCAATTCCAACATCTCACAATTAAAAATGTAGATAAACATAACATCCGGCGGCTTTGTTTGTCTGTTTGTAGTTCAGATTGTACACATTGTGTAAAAAACCTTCTGGAGTGGCACACAAGCTTCTATCTATGGTTATCATAAAAATTGTTGCGGATTAACCTTCATGTGAGCACACTTCATTTAAAACTATTGAATTTTCAATTATTGTAGGTAACTGTCACAGAACAGAATATAATAGACATTTTCAGGATAATTTTGCATATAAACAAGTTTCGAAGAATAAAATTAGGACCGTCGCGTCGGTTTATCGAGCAATTTCACTCATTCGCTGGGAAATCTTTTCTTCGTGGTTATCCCAAAATAATTTTCTGTTAATTAACAGTTTTACAACTTTTATTATTTTAAAGAATTTACAATTTTTTCTATCTCACAAATAACAGTCCATTAGCCCCTAAGGTATTTTTCATCATTTTAAAAATAATTGGCGATCAATTTCAGTTTCATCCGGGTTTTTTTTATTGCTTAGATTGTTGGCGAGCTCAAAGCCCACCTGGTTTTGAGTGGTTACTGGAGCCTATAGACATCCACGACGTAAATGCGCCACCCACCTTGAGATATAAGTTCTAAGGTCTCAGGTACAGTTACAACGGCTGCCCCGCCCTTCCAACTGAAATGCATTACTGCTTCACGGCAGAAATAGGCAGGGTGGTGGTACCAATGCGGACTCACAAGAGGTCCTACCACCAGTAATGCACTAGGACTTTGTCCTTAGAGTGCCTATTTGCTTTTTGTTTAAGCGCACACGGCGGTACGAATTAATGGCTCATTTGGTATAAAGTGGTTATTAGGGCCCATATAAATCACCACATGATTACCGATACCCATTTTCAGACATCGGGTCGAGAACAGAATAATTTTAATTGTATTACATAAGTAATGGAGCCTAAACGCAGGACTGCATTGCGACTCTCATTTTATCACGGAAAAAGACTCCGTGGTTTAATTCTAGGCTATTCTATTTATTACATAAGTAACGTCATTTCCAAAAATTATTAGCGGATTATAAATACTAATTAAAAAGAAACTTTTTCAACTTTCAAAACAAATATGATCTTTACATTGACTGCTATCAAATAACTCTACAAAGATAAGTTGAACACAAAAAACTGTACCCAAAGCAACCCTCAAGAATTCAAACATTAACACTCAGAACAGGTGTCGACTATGCTTTGTTTGACAGATAACAGAAATTAAAAAGTTTGTGATAACGACCATAGACTAAATAGTTTTTAATACGCTGTTTGTAATACGCGCCCGGGACGGTTTTGTATCCGTGGGAGGTATTTTTGTTGATACAACATAAAAGAATTATAGAACTATGTATGTTTGAAATAATTGTTGAGATAAAAAAAAGCTATGTTTATCTTGTGATTTTTAAGTTGGTTGGTAACGAAGAAACTAAAAATTTCGTTTGTTAATTAATGTTGGAATCTGTGATGCAGTTAGATGGTTTTTTTTTTATTGCTTAGATGGGTGGACGAGCTCACAGCCCACCTGGTGTTAAGTGGTTACTGGAGCCCATAGACATCTACAACGTAAATGCACCACCCACCTTGAGACATAAGTTCGAAAGTCTCAAGTATAGTTACAATGGCTGCCCCACCCTTCAAACCGAAACGCATTACTGCTTCACGGCAGAAATAAGCAGGGTGGTGGTACCTACCCGCGCGGACTCTCAAGAGGTCCTACCACCAGTAAAATATGTTAATACCTGACTTGGTATTTTTAGTTTAAACTTTATTTCCGATGTCAGCACTGGTATACGGAAATTTGTTCCTCATTTTGTTGTTAATGTTGAATTTTATACCTACATAATCTCTATCTGCAATCTTTATGTGACTCTTAGCTAGTTATAGACTATTTGTCTTCTCGCATTAAAACTGTATAATCTCAAAACTTACTAATGTTACAGGAGAGTGTTTTAAAGGTTTAACATGTGATATTTTTAATAATAATCATCTCTGCAATATTTATTTTTTATTTTTTACCAGTTACATTATCTGTCTTTTAAAGTAAGATAAAATTATGTATTCATTTTGCTAAGAGTAGTCAAAACATAGGTAAACAAAAAAAAAACTAAAACTAAACTATGCTTTTTTTATAGTATTTATGAGAAAAATACTGGTGATTCCGCATATTAACTCAATTTAGAATATTTTTGGAAATTGTACACTTTTGATGCGAAAAGACGAATTCAGTAAGTCAATAAAGTAAATAGTTTGTACATTATTCATGAAAGTCATTCTCGGTAAGAAAGTATAGAATATCTGTTGTATTCCACATTTAATTATAAATGAAGTTAAGAAGTAGTTTTTTTCTTGTTGGAATTATGTCAAGTTAAAAAAAAGTAAAGGTGACAATGATGAAGACGGTTTTTCTGAATTTATTCCTCGATAGCCGAGCAGAGACAAAACGCTTTAAAAAGTTTAATTAAAAAAAAAAAATTAAACTAAAAATGTGTAACTTGACAAACACCACAGGAACTACAACCCTTTCTTGTTTCTTTAGCATCATCACACCATTGATCATAAGAGCGCGCTCTTCTGTAGTGTGTTTGTAGATTGTTTTTAACATCCGATTCTGGAATGAAGTCTATCTTTTTTTTAATGTCTGAAAAATTACTGCTGGCCCGGAGGCCTTTCCAGTTTCACCAGGACAGGTGAAGTCTTTCTATCGGCGCTATGGTGGCTTGTTTTTCAAATGAGTTGAAATAGGATCCATAGAGTACAGCAGCTTAGCTGTGCGGTAAACCCTATTGTAAAATCAGGCCTAATAAATGAATCTACCTAAAAAGGTTTTAATGTTCTTGTGCAATTCTAGAATGTAATTTCAAAATTTAAAAAATACCGTTGAATAACAATCTGGATTAACAATTAATTTCCTCTTTTTTTCACCCGTTGATACTGGTCAGGATATTAGAACGAAGTTATATAATTATTGCATTGTCACCGGTTGTGGATGCCTGTTCTAAAAGTTTTAAGTTAATCGAACCTTTTGAGGTGTGTGAAAATGACACACAAACAAACACATACACAGCAGCTGTTTTCGGTTTTATGATGTTTTGTTACTTGTTCCGGTTTAACTAAACTTTGAGTACCTATATATGTATTGTATGTAATGTGTGTATGGAAATTTTTGAAAATGGATAATATATATGTGTATTGAGAATTATCACAATATAATGTACATAAGCGGTAGGCAGCGGCTTGGCTCTGCCCCTGCCATTGCTGAAGTCCATGGGCGACGGTAACCACTCACCATCAAGTGGGCCGTATGCTCGTCCGCCTACAACAGCAATAAATAAAAAAAAAACATATAACTCGTACAATAGACATGACTTCAAATTTGAACACATTTTTATTATTAGCTGGAGTAGGTTAGACAATCTTTCCACATAAGGCAACTTTCAGCTTCATGAGATTCAATTAATTCGAATATTTTTGCGTACATTACAAAATATCGACTACGAATTTAAAAGATTTTTTAAATTTATTACTTATATGGGTGGACGAGCTCACAGCCCACCTGGTGTTAAGTAGTTACTGGAACCCATAGACATTCACAACGTAAATGCGGCACACACCTTCAGATATAACTTCTAAGGTCTCAAGTATAGTTACAACGGTGCCCCACCCTTCAGACCGAAACGCATTATTGCTTCACGGCAGAAATAGGTAGGGTGGTGGTACCTACCCGCGCGGACTCACAAGAGGTCCTATCACCAGTAATTACAATTATAATTTTGCCGGTTTGATTTTTAATACACGATGTTTATTCCTTCACCGTGGAAGTCAATCGTGAACTTTTGTTGAGTACGTATTTCATTTGAAAAATTGGTACCCGCCTGAGATTCGAACACCGGCGCATCGTTCAACACGAATGCAGCAGACGTCTCATCCGTTAGGCCACGTCGACTTTAAGGCCGAATTTATTGGTTTTCCATAATATAACCACTAGGATACAAAAAAAGGAAACATATTTTTTTAAACTATGGTTCGGAATGGATTTTTTTTTTTGTAGTTTAAAAAAAAGTTTCTTATTTAAATGACGCATTTAATATGTATTCGGAAAGTAGAAAAATAATTACAATACAACTCTACCTAAGTTTCTCACTTCGACTAGTCTATAGTTTCCGGAGTCAAGACTCGATTATATCCTAACGTACTTTCAATCTTAATTGAATCTCATAATCGTTACGCTCTGTAGGCGCAATGACTTTGCCGAACATGATTAGTAGTCTAGGAGCTAGAAAACAAATTTACATATTCTTAGTGCTTAGACGCTTAGACGAGATGACGGCACACTTCATGCTAATTACCGGAGTTCATAGAAGTTACTACCTACCGCGACTCATCTTGAGACATGAGGTCGATTGGGCCTTCAAACTAGAAAACTACTTAGCGACAGGATGAAAATTCTTATTACCGATAACTGCTCAATTTGTATATTACACTGGTTTGATTTTTATTCTTAAAGAGCATTAATTTTACACAGTCAAGTGACTTCTACGTAAAGGGCTTTTATCTTGACATTATTAGGAGAGGTATATTTTAATACTAGCTTTTGCCCGCGACTCCGTCCGCGTGAAATAGTTACTTTGGCATAACGCTAAATTTTACTCCCCACTTCATTTATGTAGAAAGTGAAAATATTTCTGTAGATAATAATTGTAGAATGTTAAGGAGCTATTTAAACCCTTAATTTGAAACATTCTTTATTGGTGCTCCACTTGTATTGAGTCTCAGATCTTTTAAAGGGGAACAATTCTGTCATACATTATTTTAGCGAAACTTCGACCGTTTCTGCAGCGCACGCAGCAGAAGTTCTCAAAAGGGAAAAAAAACCCTATTTTGAAACATTCTTTATTGGTGCTCCGCTTGTATTATGCGCACGCTTGTATGGTCTTACCGTGATGTTATATAGCCTATGGCCTTCCTCAATAAATGGGCTACCTAACACTGAAAGAATTTTTAAAATCGGACCAGTAGTTTCTGAGATTAGCGCGTTCAAACAAACAAACTTTTCTGCTTTATAATATTAGTATAGATATAGTCTTTGTAGGCAGACTAGCATACGGCCCACCTAATGGCGAGTGGTTACATTCGCTCATGGGCGTCAGCAATGCCAGGAGCACAGCCGAAGTAGCTGTTTACCGCTGGGTCCACTTCCTGATCTCTGTTCGCCGCTCGTTTGAAGAAGGACATATCATAGCGCTCGGGAAACCGTGAAGTCCCCTTTATTCTAGAGCCGGATGGTATATGGCAGAAAAGATATTTAGAAACGCAACTTGGATGAATGTAGTGGTTCCAGATAGTATGGATGTACTCTGCTCTGGTGGCGGGGCGTGCGATGGTAAAAAGGAGGTGGTGGGATCATCTTGAACAATTCCTGAAAGCACTTCCCATGGAACGTACGGTACAAATCACAGTGAGAACCGAAGTCCTTCCGTAGACCCAGACCCAGTTAGATTTAAAGGCTATTTATAAATCGTTTAAGTAAGGTAGTGTCATGTAATTAACTTTTATTGCTTTATGAGACTCAATACTTTGTACCACCTTCACGAGAAATTATCTTTGTAATTTAACTTCTTTTATGTCAGAATATGTAGACACTTTATATCCATAAGAAAAATAAATAAAAAAATGTAGAACATTGGACAATTTGTCATTTGGACTTTTCTTGAATAAAGTAATGGGGAAAAATAAACTTATTTCATATTGCAAATGAACAGGAAATTTTAAATATTTGATATGCTGGAATGTGCTACACACAGATTGCCGCAGTGAAGATTATTAGTTTTTTTTTTGTTGAAATATTTGAATATATTTATTTTTCTATTTTTTTTTTTTTATTAGCTAAGTTGGACGAGCTCACGGCTCACCTGGTGTTACGACAGACTTCAACCATGTAAGTGTCGCCACCCAACTTGAAACATGAGTTCTAAGTTTCAATTTTTACCGTATAACGTCCGCCCCACTCTTCAAACCTAAAGGCATTACTGCTTCACGACAGAAATTTTACCATACAACGGCTGCCGTATTCTTTTCAAAGGAAAACGCTTCATAGAAATCAGATAGAAATAGGCAGGGTGGTCGTTCCTACCCGTTCCTAATTAATAAACTATTGAAGAATATCAGTACAGAAAAATCTAATAGAGAAAGAATATCAAGATCTTTTTAGTCTCAGAATTATTTCATAAAATCAATTCGTTACACCCAAGCTCTTAAATTATGTGATGTGTTTAATCAAACTTGAAGGATTCTGCTCATCGATGATATATTTTAATTTATTAGTAAGTAATATTTACAGTAAATATAATTTTAGTTAATTGAATTATTATTTTTACTAACCTGAGTCTTTTCGCTTCATCAATAAAAGGCCTTTTTTCCATCTCAGTCAGAAGTTTCCATTCAGCGCCTAGTCTCTTAGATATCTCGGAGTTGTGCATCTTCGGGTTGTCCTGTGCCATCTTCCTCCTCTGGCCCCTGGACCATACCATAAACGCATTCATCGGCCTCTTAATATGCTCATTAGGCTGTTTACCCAGCGACATGATTCCGTTCTCAGCAATTGAGTCAATTAAAAAAATTAATTTGAAAATTTATTCGGACACTTTTTCAAACAGTTCATTATTTTTATCTTAAAAATTATTTAGAATCTTGTCATTCTCTAATATAATGTAAGTAACCACCAAGTCGATACAAATGAGTTAATCGCGACACCGATTATCGTTGTAAGCCGAGCGCGCCCGTGAAAAGCTTCCCGAAAGCTCAATGCGGCGCTTTTCTTGCCGGTGTCATGTTTAACGGTTAGCCTCTGGCTCGGTCTCCCCATGTATCCCCCCTCTGTCCTAGCCGGCCAATGAGCGAGCTCCGTGGGCGGACGCAGCTCCCTGATTGGTTGAGGAATCGTTTGTCTCACACGCTTGCAACAGGTAGCCCACGGATTCTTGTTTGCATGTTTATTAGCGAGATTAAATTTATTTTTTTGATACAATCTCGGCATCGGTGCAAAAAGAACTCGACTGTACGAGATTCGATGAGGATTCGATTAAGCTGACGAGCTTGCGGTCCGCCGTGAACGTAAACAATTCATCAACACCGCCTAGGGACTCGTTCACACCTAGCCTAGAGAATATCAGATTGTAATAAAGAAATTGAGAGTTTTTAATATACTACCAGGGAAATGTTCAATTGAAGAGTTCCATTTTAATGAACTAAAAAATGAATAAATTAATACTTACGTTCAGGTTCGAAAAATAAGACGGTCGCTGCACTTGGATAAAAATATGTCATTAAAGGAAAAAAAACACATAATTATTATCAATTTAAATTAAGTAAGGCGAGTGACTACTACTATGCAAATATTTTTCAATGAGAGCATTACTGTGCTTTCATGTACTTACATAACCTAATGACCTGTTTGATGAAGTTAATAAGACAGTTAAATTCTTGGATTACAAACATACACAAAGAACTCCTTACTCACGTAATTTATTGTTCTACCAGGCTACGGAGATTCGGCTCACCTGGTGGTGAATGGTTACCGTCGCTAATGGACACCAGCATTGTCAGCGGTACAGCCAAGCTGCTGCCTACCACTGAGTACTCTAAGCAAAATTGTTTAATTATTTTTATGTTTATACAGCATCAGTGATCATGTGAAACAAGCCTTAGCTGACTTTATCGTTCATATTAATTAAAAAAAGATTAAGTATTTATCTTTATCTCTCGAACCGGGTAGCAATACTAACGTTTAGCTATCTATATTTCTGTAGTAGCCCTAAAATTTGTTCCCACTACTCGTCTACCTACCTGAGTTATCAAAAAGAAACCTAATTATCAAGTGTCCTAAAGGTTAAGATGCTCTGTAGTCCTGTCAACCAATGTGATTAAAGCTGTGTTTAAATCCAGTAGGCAGGTACCAATGTTTCTAACTAAGCTTAAACTTTCAAAGAATCATACACATATCATTGTGTAATACAAAAAATCCAAATTTGATTACGTTTCTAATTGGGTTTGGAATGAGCTCCTACGGTGCTCCCCGAGCGCCATAACATGTCCTTCTTCAAACCAGGCTTGTGGGGAGTACTTAAAGGTAGGCGGCTTGGCTCTACTCCTGGCATTGCTGACGTCCATGAGCTTCGGTAACCACTCACCATCAGGTGGGTCGTATGCTCGCCTGCCTACAAGGGCAAATAAAATAAATAATAGTTTAAAAAAACTAACAAAATACGTGGGGTGCTTTTCAGGATATTATCAAAATAACCCTTCTACTCATATCTGTTCATAAAATATTTATAACTACTGATACTATGCACCCCACACTTTTTTTTATAATAAAATATATTTTTTTTACACTATTTTTAATTCAAATTTATTAAAATTTATTTTCTATTTTTAGTTGGATTTTCTATAAAAGCGTATTTTGTTAGTTTTTTTAAACTATTATTTATATTTAATTTTTTGGTTGAATTTAAATTTTTTCAATTTTTTTATAATATTTAATTATTTTCGGTCCTTAACAAGTATACCAAATTTCGAGTTAATCCGACGTTTTGAAGGGGGTCACATATTCCGTTACATACATACGTCTGAAGCTAATAAAAGCGTATTAAAATATATATAATAATTGCTTGTGATGGGGTATATAGCAGGTCAGCACGGGTACTTACTACCATCCACGCTTTCCGGTCTGAAGAGTGACAAAGCTGCTATTACTGGTATTTCTATCACGCTCACATTGATGAAAGATACAAATGCCGTAAAAACCAAACCGACATCGTTACTGAATTTGAAAATAGATTTGCATTTATTATAAAAAAAATTAACAAAATTCATTTGATCATCATCTATGATATTGCCATACATTAATTATGTTTCAAATGGCCAATTTAGTAAAACGGCAACTTCATCCAGAAAGCAGAAAACTATTTATATAAATATTAATATAATATAAATAAAAAATAAGATAGATAAGAATAAAACAGAATAACTATTTCAGATAACTATTGAAAAACAGTTTTGTGTACGACTTAAGACTGAAGGATTGACTACTGAGTGACTGTTAGATGTTAAAATTTGTAAAAAAACAATGAATCAGTTATCGCTTTCACTTAGGCTATTCGTCTTAAGCGCGCCATGTTACGATGCGTTTCTAGGTGACGGTAAATCCATATATTATTTATAGTGTACACTTTTTTATATTTTGTATTGCTTGAACGAACAATGAAATTAAAACGTATAATTGTTTAATAGCAGACATAGGCTGGCCGGGGGTGCGAGTAATCCAGTAAGATATCTTTAATTTTTGGGGCACGAAAATACGATCAGAATACAGCTACTGTTTATGACTGAGTTATGAAGTCGTTGTGGCCTAAATATATATCCATACCATGGACGGCCCGCCGCACCAACATCTCTATTCTCAAGCAGTTAAAAATAAAAAAAGACTCAACGTCTATCCACAACCTGCCTACAAAGAATATTGCGGTATTTTGGTCATGATGCACGCAGGGATACCAGCAATTTGGAACGCCTTGTGGTGACCGGTAAAATCGAGGGAACAAAGCCTAGGGGTAGAGGTCCCAAACGATGGTCGGACCAAATAGCGGAGGAACTAAAAATACCTGTCAGCGACGCACTCCACCAAGCTACACAATGGGATTGATGGAAACAGCTAGTTGATGGAATCAAACGGAGTCACGATCCTCAGTAATGAGGGACCAATCGAAGAGAGAGAGAGAGAGAGAGGTCTAATAGATAAAAAGCCCGGAAAGCGCTCATCAAGCGGTGCGAATATGTCGGTATTCAAATCCAGCAGGCAGATACCAATTTTGTTAAACAATTACGCGCTTAATTCATGTTCACTTCTTCTCACCGTAGATGGAATAGCATCGTGTGATAAATATCAAATCTCTATTTTTTGTGGATCAAATATAGACGTAGTGTTTCGTCAAATGAATAGCTACTCCGGAATCGTTTCAAGGTCAGTTACGAGATCAAATCTCCTACCACGAAGACCACGTGCGCTTCCACTATAAACATGGCAATTATTATTGTGTTTCGCATAACAGCGTTCAATATAACTTGCATGTAAATTGTTAGCAGCAGACAGGCCCGAGGCGTACCGGAGCTGTGACGTAATAGAATATTGTGACGTCACACTGCAAATTGTTTGGGTACAGTCGATCACACAAAATATTTAGTAAAAAAAAAAACTTTAACTATTCGTTTCGCCGCATTTTTTTTCCTGCGTGTTATTTTAGTAAAAATTGTCTACATAGTCAAATCGACACATTAATACTAAAAAAGTTATCACACACAAAAACACAAAGAAAAAGCGGTGCGCGTGCAACTTGGTGCACGTGAATGAAGTGAAACTTCTTTTTCGAAGTATTATGATTTTCTTCATTTTTCATCCTTAAATCAGATTGCTCTTGTAATAGGGAATGCTGTGTATAAGAGATGCGACATCTTCAACATTTATATTATATATATTTTAAATTAAACGCGATTAGTGTACTCAATATTTATCTTAGCTCGATCACCCTATTCGCTCCTACGATGTCTGACGATGGTGTTAATAACTGTGGCTCCTCCGACGTATATATTTTTTTAAATATTTCATTAAAATATTGGACGCTACTCTCGCGCTCTGACGCTCGCGCAAGGGCGGATCCAGCTTTGGTGCCAGGAGAGGGTCACATAGTCATAGTCAAGTCAAGTACTTATAATTTAATTTTGATAACAATAGATACAAGTAAAAAGTAGGTTTTTTATTAATGTACGTAAGTACTGTACTTAAAAATATTTATTCTTTATTGTTCACTTGAAAAACTTAACACATAATAACTTGTACATATTTAAAAGCTTTTATTTTTAAAAGCATTAAAATCAATGTGGTCACGACGATACACTTGATTTCATTGTGTGAATTTATCTAAGATTTTATTAGGTTGGGTTAGAAACCTTATGCTCTTCAATCTCTCTCGTCTAAAAAATATATATAAGTAGGTACATAAGTCACGCAGGACTCTTTCAGTAAGTAGGTACCTTTTTTTTTTTAACGCTGGGGATTCCATTTACGGATACCCGGTCGAGGGGGGTAAGAGACCGGGTTATGTCGGACTCCGGCGCCTCCACAGAAGAACAGGGAGAAGAAGAAGACAGGGGTCCTCCTCTTCTCCCAATTCACGCCGGGAGACTACGCCTTGAGAAAGGCGCACGAGGCACTGCACGGCGTCAGCCACCAAGAGCTACCCCGCAAAACCGACTACCGACTAAACCCCATCGAGCCCCACCATTCCGACTCCACGAAACCCACGGTACCACACAGTGCGCACCGAAGGCTCGCCGTCGCCGGTACCCATCCTGTTAATAGGACGGCACTCCATTCCCGGGAAAATCCCACAGGACGTCGTCTCGGACACACCGTGAGCGGTGCACAGGAGCCACCTTGCGCCGCCTCACCACCGGACCAACAGCCGAGTACCGGGCACCCCCGCACCCGGCACCCGACAGCCCCTACGGGAGATGAACGGGAGCTTCGCNAAAAAAAAAAAAAAAAAATCTATGTAAAAAAAATTACATTAAATAATAAAATTATTTATGGTTTAAAAATTTATTATAAATTTATTTTACATATAAATTTTAGTGTTAATTTTTAATTTATTTAAATAATAATTAATATTTATTTGTAGTAATTAAAATTAAAAATTTAAGTAATTAAGATTTAGTAATGTTTAAATTAATAACAAATTTTGTGCCAGCAGTTGCGGTTATACAAAAATTAAATTAAATTTTTTTAGGAATTGATTAATAATAGATTATATAATAAAATTAAAATTTAAATTATTAAGTGAAATTTTAATTTATGAAAATTTTATATTGAATTATGAATTAAAAAATTTTATTAAAAACTAGGATTAGATACCCTATTATTAAAAATTTAAATTAATAATACTAAAATAGTATATAATTATTTATAAAAACTTAAATAATTTGGCGGTATTTTAGTTTATTTAGAGGAATCTGTTTATTAATTGATATTCCACGAATAAATTTACTTAATTTATTTAATTTTGTATATCGTTGTTAAAAAAATATTTTAAAATAATAATAATATTTTAATTTTTATATTAAAAGTTAAATCAGATCAAGATGCAGATTATAATTAAGAATATAATGGATTACAATAAATTTATTTAATTGGATGTTATTTTTAAAAATTAATTGAAATTGGATTTAAATGTAATTTTATTTAATTTATTAAAATGATTTTAATTTAAAATATGTACATATTGCCCGTCGCTTTCATTAATAAATTGAAATAAGTCGTAACAAAGTAGAGGTACTGGAAAGTGTTTCTAGAAAGAGTACAAATTAGAGCTTGAATAAAAGTATTTCATTTACATTGAAATGATATTATATATTATATATTATAATTAATTTGAGGGGGTTATAAATAAGAAAAAATTAATAAATTAATTTTTAATAAAAGAATTTTTAAGATTAAATTATTTTAATGGGGGGTTAAAGTAATTTTTATTGAAAAAATTTATAAATTTATAGTTTATTTGTATTGTGGGGGAATTTTGAAATAATATGAAATTTAATTATTTTAAAAGTAAATTTTATTTATTGTATCTTGTGTATCAGAGTTTATTAAAAATAATTTTATTTTTAAAGTTTCTCGAATTTAAAAGAGTTAATTAATTAATAATAAGTTATTGTAGTATAAATATTTTAAATAATTAATTTGAAATGAAATGTTATTCGTTTTTAAATATATCTAGTTTTTATAGAAAAAAATTTAATTTTTTATTAATTAGATTTTTTTATTAATTAAATTAATAAAAATATATTTTTAATAAAATAATTTAAGGGATAATCTTTAAATTAAATTTTTATAATAATTTTATTAAAAAAGAAATTTATATAATTTATATTGTTAATAAATTTTATTTTATTATAAATAATTTTATTAATAGAAAAATTTAATTTTATTTAATTTTTTATATAAAAATAAATTTTAATTTAATAAATTAAATTATAATGATAAAATTAGTAAAATTTATTAATTAATAAAATTATTAATTTATTTAATTAATTATAAAAAAGGAATTCGGCAAATATTTATATTCACTTGTTTATCAAAAACATGTCTTTTTGTTAATAATTTAAAGTCTAATCTGCCCACTGATATATTTATTGAAGGGCTGCAGTATTTTGACTGTACAAAGGTAGCATAATCATTAGTCTTTTAATTGGTGACTTGTATGAAAGATTGGATGAAATATAAACTGTCTCTTTTATAAAAAAAAAATTGAATTTAATTTTTTAATTAAAAAGTTAAAATTATTTAAAAAGACGAGAAGACCCTATAGAGTTTTATAATTTATTTTATAAATATTTTTATTTTTATATTTTTATAATTTTAAATTATTTTGTTGGGGTGATAAAAAAATTTAATTAACTTTTTTTAATAGTTTACATTAATAAGTGATTAAATGATCCAATTTTATTGATTAAAAGAAAAAATTACCTTAGGGATAACAGCGTAATTTTTTTTTTTTAGTTCAAATAAAAAGAAAAGTTTGCGACCTCGATGTTGGATTAAGATAAAATTTAAATGTAGAAGTTTAAAATTTTGATCTGTTCGATCATTAAAATCTTACATGATCTGAGTTCAAACCGGTGTGAGCCAGGTTGGTTTCTATCTTTTAATGTTTATAATATTTTAGTACGAAAGGATTAAATATTACAATTATATTGAGTTGTATTGAATTTTATTAAGTTTTATTTAAATTAGTAATTATTTTAATTTATTTATAAACTATTTTGGCAGAGTAAATGTGTTGGTTTTAGAAGTCAATTTATATATAAATTAATTTATATAGATAGTAATTTATATTTTTGATTTATTAATAATTTTAATTGGAATAATTATTTTAATTTTGGGGGTTTTAATTGGGGTTGCTTTTTTGACTTTATTGGAACGAAAAGTTTTAGGTTATATTCAGATTCGAAAAGGTCCTAATAAGGTGGGTTTTATAGGTTTATTACAGCCTTTTTCTGATGCTATTAAATTATTTACCAAAGAAAGAACTTATCCTAATTTTTCTAATTATTTTTGTTATTATTTTTCTCCTGTTTTTAGATTTATTTTATCATTATTACTTTGAAGTTTAATTCCTTATATATTTAATTTAATTTGTTTTAATTTAGGTATTTTATTTTTTTTATGTTTAACTAGTTTAGGTGTTTATATGGTTATAATTGCTGGTTGGTCTTCTAATTCTAATTATGCTTTATTGGGTGGTTTACGTTCTGTAGCTCAGACTATTTCTTATGAGGTAAGAATAGCTTTAATTTTTATATCTTCAATTTTATTAATTATATGTTTTGATATTTATTTTTTTTATTTATATCAAGAAATAGTTTGATTTATATTTATTATAATTCCTTTATTTTTATGTTTTTTTTCTTCTTTATTAGCTGAAACAAATCGAACTCCTTTTGATTTTGCTGAAGGTGAAAGAGAGTTAGTTTCTGGGTTTAATATTGAATATAGAAGAGGGGGATTTGCTTTAATTTTTTTGGCTGAATATTCAAGTATTTTATTTATAAGAATGATTTTAGTTATTATAAATATGGGCGGTTATAATTTAAGATTTTTTTTTTTATTTAAAATTAAGATTAGTTTCTTTTTTATTTATTTGAGTTCGTGGTACTTTACCCCGTTATCGTTATGATAAGTTAATATATTTAGCTTGAAAAAGATATTTACCTATTTCATTAAATTATTTATTATTATTTTTAGGCTTAAAATTTTATTTATTTTAATTGTAATATTTTTAGTATTAATAAAAAATTAATAGAATAATTATTCTTTCTTAAGTTTTCAAAACAAATGCTTATAACAAGCTCATTAATTTAACTATTTTTTTTTATTAAATAAAATTTTATCTCAGTATATTCCGATAATTGGATTTAAAAAAAAAATATAAAAAATATATAATTGTTAATAATTGTCCTGTAATAATATATGGATTTTCTACAGGTCGGGCTCCGATTCATGTTAATAAAATTATAATTACTAAGAATATTCAAAAAATAATTTGATTAATTGGATAAAATTGAATTCCTTGAATTTTTTTTTTAAATGTAAATGGTAAGATAATTAAAATTATAATTGATATAATTAAGGCAATTACTCCTCCTAATTTATTTGGAATTGATCGAAGAATTGCATAAGCAAATAAAAAATATCATTCGGGTTGAATATGAACTGGTGTTACTAATGGATTTGCTGGTGTGAAATTATCTGGATCACCTAATAAATAAGGATTAATTAAGGTTAATAAAGTTAATATTTTAATTAAAATAATAAATCCAATTAAATCTTTAAAAGTAAAAAATGGATGAAATGGAATTTTATCTAAGTTTCTATTTAATCCTAAAGGATTATTAGATCCTGTTTGGTGTAAAAATAATAAATGGATTATTGTTAATATTAAAATAATGAACGGTAATAAAAAATGAAATGTGTAAAATCGAGTTAATGTAGCATTATCTACAGCAAATCCCCCTCAAATTCAATTTACTAGTATAGTTCCTAAATAAGGGATTGTAGATAATAGATTTGTAATTACGGTTGCCCCCCAAAAAGATATTTGACCTCAGGGTAAGACATAACCTATGAAAGCAGTTGCTATTAGTATAAATAAAATTATAATTCCAATTAATCATACATATTTTAAGTTAAAAGATTCATAGTAAATTCCTCGTCCGATATGTAAATAAATGCAAATAAAAAAAAATGAAGCTCCATTAGCATGTAATGTTCGAATTATTCAACCATAGTTTACATTTCGGCAAATATAATTTACTCTATAAAAAGCTATTTCAATATTTGCTGTATAATATATTGTTAAAAATAATCCAGTAATAATTTGAATTATTAAACATAAAGCTAGTAGGGATCCTATATTTCATCAAGAAGAAATATTAGATGGGCTAGGTAAGTCAATTAATGAATTGTTAATGATTTTAAAAATTGGGTGTGTTTTTCGAATTGATTTAAAAAATATTATCATTTATATTAATTTATTTTTTTTTTTTTTGTTAATTATATTATTATTATTATTTATTTGATGATCGTAATGGTCCATAAAAAATATTTGTAATTTTTACTACTGCTACTAAATTAACAAACAAATAAATAATTAATATTATTGTTAAAAATGATGTTTGATTATTATATATTTTGTTTAAATTAATTTTGTTTTCATCATTAAAAAATAATATTTTTGTAAATAATTTATTTATTTCTGAATTATTTTCAATTAAATTATTATATTTAATATTAATAAAATATATTATTATAATAATAATAATTATTATAATAATAATATTTAATATTTTTATATTTAAGTTAAATAAAAATAATTCATTAGATGCAATTCTAGAAACATAAATAAATAATACTAATAATCCACCTAAAAAAATTAAAAATAAAATATATGAAAATCAATATGTTTTAATTAGTATTCCTCTAATTATACATGTAATTATTGTTTGTATTAGAATTATTATTCCTATAGATAGTGGATGATTTATAAAATATATAATTCTTGTTATTATAATTAATATAGAAGATAAAATTATTTTAATTTCAAAGAATAGTTTAAAAAAAATAATAATTTTGGAGATTATTGATAAAGAGTTTTCTTTTTCTTTGAAGTTTTAAAAGAAAATTCTTATTTTTGATTTACAAGACCAATGTTTTATTTTAAACTATTAAAACACAAATGTTAATTTATGATATTTGATTTTTATTTATTTATATATTTTTTGTTGGTAATTTAATTTTTGTTTCTAAAAATAAACATTTATTAGTTGTTCTGTTGAGATTAGAGTTTATTGTTTTAAGAATTTTTTTTTTTTTTTTGGTTTTATTAATGTTTATTGATTATGATATATATATATTGATAGTTTTTTTAGTTTTTTCTGTTTGTGAGGGTTCTTTAGGTTTATCAATTTTAGTTTCAATAATTCGTAGACATGGTAATGATTATTTTCAAAGATTTAGAATATTATAATGATAAAATTTTTATTTATAATAATTTTTATAATTCCTTTATGTTTTATAAAAAATATATTTTGATTGGTTCAAATAATATTATTTTTTATAATATTTTTGTTTATAAACTTAAATTTGAATATTATATGTTTTTTTAATATAAGATATATATTTTATTGCGATATTATTTCTTTTGGTTTAATTTTATTAAGAATTTGAATTTGTAGTTTAATGATTATAGCAAGTGAAAGATTATTTAAGTTAAATTTTTATTTTAATTTTTTTTTATTTAATGTAATTTTTTTGTTAATTATATTATATTTGACATTTAGAGTTTTAAACTTATTATTATTTTATTTTTTTTTTGAGGCGAGTTTAATTCCCACTTTATTATTGATTATTGGTTGAGGTTATCAACCAGAGCGTATTCAAGCTGGTATATATTTATTATTTTATACTTTATTTGGTTCTTTACCTTTATTAATAGGAATTATTTATATTTTTAATGATTTAAATACTATAACAATTTATTTTTTAAAATTTTTTAATATGAATATGTATTTATTATATATTTCTATAATTTTTGCTTTTTTAGTTAAAATACCTATATATTTTGTTCATTTATGATTACCCAAAGCTCATGTTGAAGCCCCAGTTTCAGGGTCAATAATTTTAGCTGGTATTATATTAAAATTAGGTGGTTATGGCTTATTACGGGTTATAATTTTTTTACAGGAAGTAAATTTAAAATTAAATTATATTTGAATTATTATTAGATTAGTTGGGGGTTTATTTATTAGAATAAAATGTTTTTGTCAGGTTGATATAAAATCTTTAATTGCTTATTCTTCTGTAGCTCATATAAGAATAGTTATTGGTGGTATTATAGTTATAAATTATTGAGGATTTATTGGTTCTTATATTTTAATAATTAGTCATGGTTTATGTTCTTCTGGTATATTTTGTTTAGCTAATATTAATTATGAACGTTTACATAGTCGTAGTTTATATATTAATAGGGGAATGATAAATTTTATACCTTCTATGAGATTATGATGATTTTTATTATTGTCCTCAAACATAGCAGCTCCTCCCTCTTTAAATTTATTAGGTGAAATTAGTTTGATTAATAGATTAGTAAGATGATCAAATATTTCAATAATTTTATTAATAATAATTTCTTTTTTTAGTGCTGGTTATAGTTTATATTTATATTCTTATATTCAACATGGTAAATATTTTCAAGGTTTGTATAGATTTTATGTTGGTTCATCTCGTGAGTATTTATTATTATTTTTGCATTGATTTCCTTTAAATATGATAGTTTTAAAGGTTGATTTTATTTCTATTTGATTTTAAATAAAAAATAAAAATAACAACAAACAACAACCAATATATATATATATATATATATATATATATATATATTTAAATAGTTTAAATAAAATAATGATTTGTGGGGTCATAGATGTGATAAAATATCATTTTAAATTATTTTTAAAAATAATAATTTAATTTGTTTTAATTCTTTCTTTTTTTTATTTTTTTTTATGTTAATTAATTTTTTTTTTTTTGTTTATTTTATTATAAATGGCTTATCTGTATTTTTTGAGTGGGAGATTATTAGTTTTAATTCTATAAATATTGTAATATCAATTTTATTAGATTGAATGTCTTTATTATTTATAATATTTGTTTCTTTAATTTCTTCTGTTGTTATTTTTTATAGAAAAAGATATATAAATTCTGAGTTAAATTTAAATCGTTTTATTATTTTAGTTTTAATATTTGTATTTTCTATAGTTTTATTAATTATTAGTCCTAATTTAATTAGAATTTTATTGGGTTGGGATGGTTTAGGTTTAATTTCTTATTGTTTAGTAATTTATTATCAAAATTTAAAATCTTATAATGCTGGTATATTAACTGCTTTATCTAATCGTATTGGTGATGTTATAATTTTAATGGTTATTTGTTGGGTTATAAATTATGGAAGTTGAAATTATATTTTTTATTTTGATTTTATGAAGAATGATTATGTTATATTTATTATTAGTTTTATAATTATTATTGCAGCTATAACTAAAAGTGCTCAAATTCCTTTTAGTTCTTGATTACCTGCTGCTATAGCTGCTCCTACTCCTGTTTCTGCTTTAGTTCATTCTTCTACTTTGGTTACGGCCGGTGTATATTTATTAATTCGTTTTAATTATTTATTGATTGATATATTTTTTTTTTAAGGTTTTATTATTTTTATCTATTTTAACTATATTTATATCTGGTATTTCTGCTAATTATGAATTTGATTTAAAAAAAATTATTGCTTTATCTACATTGAGTCAATTAGGTTTAATAATAAGAATTTTAAGATTAGGGTTTCCTGATATTGCTTTTTTTCATTTATTAACTCATGCTATATTTAAAGCTTTATTATTTATATGTGCTGGGGTTATTATTCATATAATAAATGATATTCAAGATATTCGTTATATAGGGGGTTTATCTTTATATATTCCTTTAACTTCTTTGTGTTTAAATATTTCAAATTTATCTTTATGTGGCATTCCTTTTTTATCTGGATTTTATTCTAAAGATTTAATTTTAGAAATGGTTAGTTTTAATAGTTTTAATTTGATAGTTTTTATTTTATTTTATTTATCTACAGGTTTAACTGTTTTTTATACTTTTCGTTTAATTATATATGTTATAATTAATGATTTTAATTTAATAATAATTTATAATTTATATGATGAAGATTATATTATGTTAAATAGAATATTTGTTTTATTATTTATAAGATTATTAAGTGGTAGTTTTTTAAGTTGATTTATTTTTTCTTATCCTTATATAATTTATTTACCTTTTAATTTAAAATTAATGGTAATTTATGTTAGTATTTTAGGTTCAATTTTAGGTTTTATGGTTAGAAATATGGGAATTTATAGTTTAAATAAATTATTATTAAGATATAATTTAAGAAGTTTTTTATGTTTAATATGATTTATACCTAATTTATCTACTTATGGTTTAAGTTATATTTATTTAAATTTTAGACAAATTTTATTTAAAAATATTGATATAGGTTGAAGAGAAATTTATAGAGGTAAGGGTATTTTTAATATTTTAAAGAATTATTCTGTATTTTATAATATTTATCAAATAAATAATTTTAAAATTTATTTATTTAGATTTATTTTATGGTTTATAATTTTATTTATTTTTTTTTTTATTTAATTATATTTAAATAGCTTATATTATAGAGTTTAATATTGAAGATATTAAGGAGATAGCTTTATCTTTAAATAATTTATAAAAAAATTTTTTTTATTTTTACAATGAAAATGTAATGTTTTTTTTAAACTATATAAATAAAAAAAGAAGAAAAAGAAATATTAATGGAATTTAACCACTAAAAATTAAGTTAGCAGCTTAATATTAATTCATTATATTTCTTTAATTGGAAATTATATTTCAATTTTATCATTAACAGTGATATACCTCTGATTTGGTTTCAATTAATTAAATAAGGAGAAATTACTCTAATTTTTAAGTCGAAATTAAATGCAAATTATTGCTTCATATTTATATATATATATATATATATATAATATTATAAATTATATAAGATAAATTGATATTTCAATAATTTTTGATTGCAAATCAAATGTTTATTTTTTAAACTAAAATCCTATATATATATATATATATATATATATATATATATAATTTTTTTTTAATTTGTTCAATTTAATATATTTTGATTTCATTCATGATATAGTCCAATTAGTAAAATAATAATAAAGAAAAATCTTGTTTTAATTCAAGTTAATATATTTACTATTTTAAATAATGTAATAATTGGAAAAATTAGTGCAATTTCTACATCAAAAATTAAAAAAATAATTGTAATTAAGAAAAAATGTAATGAAAAAGGAATTCGTGATATTGATTTTGGGTCAAATCCACATTCAAATGGTGAACATTTTTCTCGGTCTATAAATGATTTTTTTGATAAAATTATAGATATTATTATTATTAAATTAGATAAAAAAAAAAAAAAAATAGTAATTGATATAATTATTATAATTATTTATATTAAAAATAATTAAACTTTTTGATTGGAAGTCAAATATACTATATATATTATATAAATAATTAATTTCCTCATCAATAAATAGAAATGTAAAGAAATAATCATACTACATCTACAAAATGTCAATATCAAGCTGCAGCTTCAAATCCAAAGTGATGATTTTTAGAAAAGTGATTATTTAAATGTCGAATATAGCAAATTAATAGAAATAAAGTTCCAATTATTACATGAATTCCATGAAATCCTGTTGCTATGAAGAAAGTTGATCCATAAATTCTATCAGCAATTGTAAAAGGAGCTTCTATATATTCATATGCTTGTAAAATAGTAAAATAAAATCCTAATAAAATAGTTAAAAATAATCTTTGTTTTGTTTGTGAGAAGTTATTTTCTATTAATGAGTGATGAGCTCATGTTACTGTTACTCCAGATCTAATTAAAATGATTGTATTTAATAAGGGAATTTGAAATGGGTTAAATGGTGTAATTCTTGAGGGAGGTCATATTCTTCCAATTTCAATATTTGGGGATAATCTTCTATGGAAAAAAGCTCAAAAAAATCTAATAAAAAAAAAAATTTCTGAAATAATAAATAAGATTATTCCTCATCGTAATCCTTTATTTACTAAAATAGTATGTTTACCTTGATATGTTCCTTCTCGTGAAATATCTCGTCATCATTGATAAGCTGTTAATAGGGTAATAATATATCCTATAATAATTAAGTTAAAATTAAAATTATGAAATCATTTAATTATTCCTGTTATTAATGTTAATACTCCAATTGCTCCTGTAAAAGGTCATGGTCTATAATCTACTAAATGAAATGGGTGATTATTGTTTATTTTCATTAATTTAATTTTTTTAATTAACTTCACTATAGTAAAGGGTTCTTAAAATAGTAATTACATATGATTGAATAATAGCAACTGCTGATTCTAGAATTATTAATATAATTTGAATAAAGATTAAAATGATAATTATGTAAAATGATATATTAGTTCCTGTTCTTCTTAATAATGTTATTAATAAATGTCCTGCAATTATGTTAGCTGTTAATCGTACTGCTAAAGTTCCAGGTCGAATAATATTTCTGATAGTTTCAATAATTACTATAAATGGTATTAAAATATAGGGTGTTCCTTGTGGAATTATATGAATAAATATGTGATTTGTATTTTTAATTCATCCATATAATATAAATCTAAGTCATAGAGGTATTGATAAGGATAAAGATATTGTTAAGTGTCTAGTTCTTGTAAAAATATATGGAAATAATCCTAAAAAATTATTAAAAAAAATAAAAAAAAATAATGAAATAAAGATAAATGTTGATCCATTAAAATAGTTATTTTTTAATAATGTTTTAAATTCATTATGTAATTTTTTTGAAATGAAATTTCATATAATAAAATGTCGATTTGGGATTAATCAAAATCTATATGGAATAAATAATAATCCTAAAATTGTTCTAATTCAATTTATTGGTAAATTTATTAAATTTGTTGATGGGTCAAAAATAGAAAATAAGTTTGTTATCATTTTCAATTAAAAGTTAATTTTTTTTTTTGATTAAATTTATTAATAAGGTGTATTTTTTTTTCATAAATGAAGTAATTTATGATATTAAAAATTAAAAAAATGCAAATAAAAAAAAATAAGAAAAAAATTCAATTAATAGGTATTATTTGAGGTATAAAAGAATATTACTTTTGTAATAATTTAAATTTGACATATTTAAGTTATATATTTAACTAATTCTTTCATTAGAAGTAGTTGCTAAATTACTATAAAATGGTTTAAGAGACCATTACTTGCTTTCAGTCATCTAATGATGAGTAGTTATTAATTCAATTAATAAAGTTTTTGATTGAAATACTTTCAATTACAATAGGTATAAAACTATGATTAGCTCCACAAATTTCTGAACATTGACCAAAAAAAATTCCAGGTCGATTAATAAAGAAGTTTGTTTGATTTAATCGACCTGGATTAGCATCAACTTTAACACCTAATGAAGGAATTGTTCATGAATGAATTACATCGGTTGCTGTAATTATAATTCGAATTTGGTTGTTTATTGGTAAAATAATACGATTATCTACATCTAATAGTCGGAATTCATTATTTTTTATTTCATTAGATGGGATTATATATGAGTCAAATTCAATATTATTAAAATCTGAATATTCATATCTTCAGTATCATTGATGTCCGATAGATTTTAGTGTAATTAATGGGTTATTAAGTTCATCTAATAAATATAATAATCGTAATGATGGTAAAGCAATGAAAATTAATGTAAAAGCTGGTATAATTGTTCAAATTAATTCAATTATTTGTCCTTCTAATAAAAATCGATTAATATATTTATTAAAAAATAAACTAATTATTAAATATCTAACTAAAATTGTAATTATAATTAAAATAATTAATGTGTGATCGTGAAAAAAAATAATTTGTTCTATTAAAGGTGAAGCTCCATTTTGTAGGTTTAAATTTGATCATGTTGCCATTTCTAAAAAAAGGATATTCCTTTATAAATGGGGTTTAAATCCATTACATATAGTCTGTCATATTAGAAATTTCTTAAAATTGGTAGTTCATTATATGAATGTTCTGCTGGTGGTAAATTTTGATATCATTCAATTGATGATGGGAGATTTAAAGAAAATAAGTTAATTCGTTGATTAATTATTGATTCTCAAATAATAATTAATATTATTATTACTGATAATAGAGAAATATATGAACCTAATGAAGAAATTATATTTCATGAAATATATGAGTCTGGATAATCTGAATATCGTCGAGGTATTCCAGCTAAACCTAAAAAATGTTGTGGAAAAAATGTTATATTTACTCCAATAAATATTGTAAAAAATTGAATTTTTAGTATATAAGAATTTAACGAAAGGCCTGTAAATAAAGGATATCAGTTAATAAATCCTCCAATAATTGCAAATACTGCTCCTATTGATAGAACATAATGAAAATGAGCTACTACATAATAAGTATCATGTAATGTGATATCAATAGAAGAATTGGCTAAAATTACACCTGTTAATCCTCCTACTGTGAATAAAAATACAAAACCTAATCTTCATAAAATATTAGGGTTATAATTAATTTGAGTTCCATGTATTGTAGCTAGTCATCTGAAAATTTTAATTCCTGTTGGTACAGCAATAATTATAGTAGCTGAAGTAAAATATGCTCGTGTATCAATATCTATGCCTACAGTGAATATATGATGAGCTCAAACAATGAATCCTAATAACCCAATTGCTAATATAGCATAAATTATTCCTAAACAACCAAAAGTTTCTTTTTTTCCTCTTTCTTGTGAAATAATATGAGAAATTATACCAAATCCTGGTAAAATTAAAATGTAAACTTCAGGATGCCCAAAAAATCAAAATAAATGTTGATATAAAATTGGGTCTCCTCCTCCAGCAGGATCAAAAAATGATGTATTTAAGTTTCGATCTGTTAATAATATTGTAATAGCTCCAGCTAAAACAGGTAGTGATAATAATAATAAAAATGCTGTAATCCCTACAGCTCATACAAATAAGGGTAATTGATCAAATGATATATTATTTAATCGCATATTAATTATTGTTGTAATAAAATTAATTGCTCCTATAATTGATGAAATACCTGCTAAATGTAGTGAAAAAATAGCAAGATCTACGGATCTTCCTCTATGTGCAATATTAGATGAAAGTGGGGGGTAAACTGTTCATCCTGTTCCTGCACCATTTTCTACAATTCTTCTTGAAATTAATAATATAAGGGAGGGGGGTAGGAGTCAAAATCTTATATTATTTATTCGTGGGAATGCTATATCTGGTGCTCCTAGTATAAGAGGAACTAATCAATTTCCAAATCCTCCAATTATAATAGGTATAACTATAAAAAAAATTATAATAAAAGCATGTGCTGTTACAATAGTATTATAAATTTGATCATCTCCAATTAATGATCCTGGATTTCCTAATTCAGCTCGAATTAAAAGTCTTAAAGATGTTCCAATTATTCCTGATCAAATACCAAAAATAAAATATAATGTTCCAATATCTTTATGATTTGTAGAATAAATTCATTTTCGCTAAAAAAAAATAAAATGGCTGAATAATAAGCGATAAATTGTAAATTTATTTATGAGAATTAATCTCTTTTATTAATTTTTAGCTTTATATTCAATAATGATATAAAATTGCAAATTTTAAGGGGTATTTTAATAAATATTAAGGCTTAAAGATTTAATTTCTTTATAAATAATTTTGAAGATTATTAGTTTGTTTTAACTTAAAACCTTAAAATTTATATAAAAATAAAAGTTCTTAAAATTATTCTTGAAATTGAAATAAAGGATGATAAATTAATTAATGATATATTATTTTTTATTAAAAGATTTATTCATTTTATTTTAAAATAATTAAATATAAATGAGGAATAAATAATTCGAATATAATAATAAATAATAATTAATCTTGTTATTATAAAAATAAAAGTTAAAAAATAAAATTTATTAATTAATAGAAAATTAATAATAATTCATTTTGGTATAAAACCCATAAATGGTGGTAATCCACCTAAAGATAAAAAATTAATTAATAGATTTAATTTAATAAAAAAATTTATATTATTGATAAATAATTGATTTATAAAATATATATTTATTAAAAAAAATAATGAAATTATTATAAAAATTATTATAGAATAAATTAAAAAATAAAACAATCATAAATTTTCTCTAATTATAATTGAAAAAATTATTCATCCTAGATTATTAATTGAGGAAAATGCTAATAGTTTTCGTAATGATGTTTGATTTAATCCACCTAAAGATCCAATAATTAAATTTATGATAATTATAAAAATTAAAAAATTTTTATTAAAATAATAAGATAATAAAATTATAGGTGAAATTTTTTGTCATGTTATTAATATAAAATTATTTATTCATGAAAGACCTTCTACAATATTTGGGAATCAAAAATGAAATGGTGCTGATCCTATTTTTATTAATAATGAAGAGTTTATTATAATTGAAATAATATTATTTATGTTAAAATTTTTTAATAAGCTAAATTTAATTAAAATTATAAATAAAAAATTAATTGATGCTAAAGATTGTGTTAGAAAATATTTTAATGAGGTTTCTACAGATAATAAATTTTTTGAGTTTGAAATTAGGGGGATAAATCTTAATAAGTTAATTTCTAATCCAATTCAACATCCAAATCATGAGTTTGAAGAAATAGAAATTAATGTTCTAAAAAATAGAATAAATAAAAAAAATATTTTATTTGAATTATTATTTGTTAAAATAAAAAAAAATATAAATATATTTAATAGAATTATAAATTCTTTATTTTAATTATTTAAATTATATTTTAGTGTAAGATGCACAATAATTTTTGATATTATTAGATATAGTTTAATTCTATAAAATATAATAAAGGTAGATATTTCTACTTAATTTATTCTATCAGAATAATCCTTTATTCAGGCACTTTATTTAAAAAAAAGGTATTTCCTTTATATTTGAGGTATGAGCCCAAAAGCTTTTATTAGCTTATTTTTAATTTTTTTTTTTAATGAAAAAAAATTAACAATGGTTTTGTTATTAATTTAAATAAATAATACTTATATATATATATATATATTAAATTTTTAATTTATTAATATAAATTTATATATAATAAATTATTTATATAATTAATATATATATATATATAATAAATTATTAAAAAATTAATATTAATTATATTAATTTTTTTTTATTTTAATGAATATTATAGGTTGAATATTGATTTTATATTTAAACTTAATATTATAAGAAAAAAAATAAGAGAAATATTAAAAATTTAATAATTTATATTAATTAATCAATTAATATTTAAATTTAAATATTAAATAATCATTAAATATTTAATTTATTTATTAATTAATCATTTATTGATTTATTTTAATAAAAAAATATTAAATTAAATATTTAAATTAATAATAATAATTAATAAATAAATATATATANTCTAAGCAATAAAAAAAAAAAAAGGTAGGTCACATTCATAAGGTATACAGTCAAACCTGGATAAGTGAGAACTGGATAAGTGAGAAAACTCTATAAGTGAGAGTAATAGCCAGGACCCGTCATTTTAAGCTCCCAAAACCTCTATTAGAGAGAAACAGAAACCTCTGTAAGAGACAGTCGTTTTTTCCCTCATGGACCTCCGTAAGTGAGACTGCTACTTATCTATACCTCTATAAGCGAGAGTCGAGCTTTATTTATTTATATTGTTTAGGAGTAACAAATGAAAAAACAAATTACAAGTTTAACATCTGTTATTTTATGACTCATTCTTAACTTTTGTGGAACTTTCTACCATTGTTTTTGAATTGTTTTCTCGTCAATATTGAACCTATTCTATTTCGTGAAACGAAATAACGTTGTTATTTTATCGCATTCTTTTCGAATGGAGACGTGTGCCTGTGTACCGTCCTGTTTGTCGGACTTACTCAGTTTATCGTTAATCAATTGCGAAGAAAAGTTCTGTTCTGCATAATGTCAAAACGGAAAATTAAAATACTGTCATTAAGTGATAAACTTAAAATAGTGAATGCGTTTGAATCCGGAAAATCGCGAAATAAAATTCAGAGGGAGCATTAGCGAGAAACTCGGGTTAGTGAGAAACCTCTTTAAGCGAGAATGAGATTATGCTCCCTTGAACTCTCTCTTATCCAGGTTTGACTGTAATTCTAATAAATAACCAAAACGGTAAACAGTCCCCGTCACTCAAAATACATCACTTAGGATCCCCCGATCCCATAGGCATTCAAAGAAGGCAGGGTTCGTCATGATGATTAACCCACAGACACAGCCCGCTGAGTTTCACGCCGGATCCTCTCAGCAGGTCGCGATTCCGATCTGGTGGTAGATTCAACGAAGCACCGTCCTCGCTAGTGTTAACTAGTCGCCAGGCTGAGCCGTGTGAGCTCGTCTACATGTCCGGTGAAGCTAGGATAACCCCTCTAGTTTACTGGCATAGGTAGACCAAAGGTAATTAACGATACACATTCAACAATAGCTAAGATTTCCTTCTGTATTGCGGTGCCGGAATCACAGGAGACAAGAATAAATACCCTCAGACGTCGAATACCAAACAACTTTCAAGTACTCTGACTTCGATCGGAGCTCATGGGCTAGTGCCGCGAAGTACTGATACACTGCGGTTTGATAAGTGAGACAGCTATTACGTTATTCAATTGAGATTTAGACCTCATGTTTCAAGGTAGGTGGCCGCATTCACATTGCAATATCTATAAGGTCCAGTAATAGGCCCACCTGATTTTAAGTGGTTACCGGAGTCCATAGACATCTACAATGTAAATGCCGCCACCCACCTTGAGATATGAGTTCTAAGGTCTCAGTATAGTACAACGGCTGCCCCACCCTTCAAATCGAAAAGCATTACTGCTTCACGACAGAAATGGGCAGCGTGGTGGCACCTACCCGTGCGGACTCACAAGACGTCCTACCACCTACCACATATATCCATGAATTCCATATAGGAATGAAAAACGAGATCTTTTCCAGTAAAGTAATTGACCCTACACACCTTGCAGCAATATAATACGCTGTTTTTATTTTAACGAGAATTACAAAACAATAGCAGCACATTGAATTTCAAACAAAGACTTGACTATCTGATTGCAGATAAAATCAATAGCACACCTCGAATTTTTTTTTTTCTTTGATAAATTACACAGACTTGTTCTTTATCAAACTTAATCACATAATTATGGTTGCAAGGACACAAAAAGCTGTGTGAACACTTTGAACCAATTGACGATATGAGTGGATGAAGGGGTTAAATGCCATTTTTAAGATTTTTGAAGAACCATATTTGACCTTAAAACTCCAGGATTAAAGGTTATTTTGAGAAACTGCATGTGATGAAGGATTTATGTACGAAGATAAGGTACAAGTAACAAAAGTTTGTTGCCCGTTTTCTCAAAATTAACAAATTGTATCATATCCACTTGATCCACTCATGTCTCTTCAATTATATGCTTATTACAGATATTAGAACAATCTAAATAAACACTGGTGGTGCTGATATTGATGCAGATACGAGTACTCAGTGATAGGTAGCATCTTGGCTTTGTGCCTCTCGGATTGGTGATGACCATGAGCGACAGAAACAACTCACAATGAGATGTACTGTATGCTTGTCTGTCTATTTAAAAAAAGTGGTTTGTACATTATTCTTTTTATTGCCCTTGTAGGCAGACGAGCTCACGACCCACCTGATGGTGAGTGGTTACCGTCGCCCATGGACTTCAGCAATGCCGGGGGCAGAGCCAAGCCCCTGCCTACCGCTTAATACTCTCCATAAGCCTCTTTTAAAGAAGGATATGTCATAGCGCTCAGGAAACACCGTGGAGGGGAGCTCATTCCATAGCTGTTCTACCTATTCATGCTGTTAGCATCTTAAATACTGTTTTTAATATTAGGACGACCATCATTATTAGACATTTGATACTGTGCTATTGCTAATAACTTAACTAAGTGAATTACAAGCTCGGATCAACTCTGCTAATAAATAGTTCTTTGTATATCTGGTAACAGAATCCTTTAGACATCACTAAACTGCCAACATTCACCCCCAAACATCCAAGCTCTCTATGACAATAATATTAATCACACTGTACAGAAACAAACCAGTTGGTGATGCAGTCTGTACAACCACACACCCAATAATTGCACAAATTTGTAATTTATGTGGGTTTGTTCTTTATTTGAATGGTAAACAAATATGTAGTACAATGTATCCATATAGTATTTTAAATGTATTACACTATGTTGTTCCTTCATAGTACTAGTTATCCATGAATATGTATTATTTATATGTACAACTTTAGAAAAAATTGTACCTGGATATTCAATGAGTACACTTGGCATCAACCCCATACATACATACGGGTAAACTTTACCATATTATTTGTAAAAGGTCATAACATTTCATTTCATTACCTTTTTTATGTAAAAAGCAGTTATGTCTATAATTTACAAAAAACAGCTTGTCTTTCTAAAATCTAATATTGGTTATTCTATCCAAACCGAAAAAAATTTGTAATTTTATAGGCGATTTTGTGAATTTATCTTTCCTCTTTCCTTAAATAATAATTTAGTCTATTCCAAACTTTAAAAAAAAAATGGATCCAGCTATTCTTCAGTCTTCCATTATCAATAAATATTATATTTCGTTCAATAATACTTTAAATAAAACAAGGAATAGAAAGTAGAAAATTTTAATACAAAAAAAAAATTGTTTTACTTTTCTGTAATTTCCTTTAAGTACTGTAATTAAGTACTTATGGTTGAAATGTTTTATTCTATTAATAAATTAATTCTATAATCATTTATGTGATAAAAACAATACTCAAATGTACTGTGAAACTGAGAAACTTTTAAAAAACTTGAAATTATTGGTGGTTAAAAGATATTTATGATAAAGATCAAAAGATTTATATGATTTTTTTCTATTAACAATAAATTATTTTGGTTTTTCGCATTATGTGTACAATAGTGAGCATTCGACAGATAACGAAACTAAGCATTCGTTTATTTCAAACAAGAATTTTATATCGAATGTTCGCAAACACTTCGTCAGATCCGATAAGATTACTCGAGCTCAAACAATACAGCAGTCACCAGGTAAAAACAATAGAGTAAATTTTTGTTATTATACAAACACCGACTTACCCCGAATTCAGTATAGTTTATTACTCAAACACCAAGGACTTTCAATAATTAATAAACATTGTATCTTCCACCGTACACTTCACAATCACGATCTTGGTGTCTAATTCCACTGACACCGACCGCGTAAGTCATGAATAATCACGATTAAAAACGTACAATAATTATTTTACTACAATTCTATTGCAGTAGTTCAGTGATTTGCAACGCGCTAGTTTTTTGCCAGTCGCCTGTTGGCTGCTGTCACTAGGAAAGGAAAACTCTCAATTTGAAAGAAGTTTTACGTTCGGAAACGAACACCTTTCCCCTACCACGTGACAAATGCGACGTAATTGACATTACTCGCTGATTTTTTATTGGTGGAGCTATAACTTTGAATTTCATAGTGTTGTACATAGTATCGATTTAAAAAAAAAATTATTTAATATTTAAAGATCACACAAATCAAACATTTAAAAAAAAAAACTATCATGATATCTAAGCAAAATACTAGAGTGCTTTTCGACAAAAATGTACGGCAAAGAAGCTAACCTAACATCGCAGAACCAATAATGAGCATCATTTGTGGTACTTCGATTTTTTCAGCTTGGAAAGTAGATTGTTTGTAGAAGTTTTAAAAATAATAATTTGAAAAGGGCCAAACATTTGCTGAGTTCTATTACTGAATGGAAAAATTGCCGCAACGCTGAAGCGTACGAACTGGGATCAAGTAGATTTTTTTTAAATTCTATGGACTAAAAGCGGAATATTCAATAGTCACAGGTGCAAAAAACTTTATTATTCCTTTAGCTTTTTAAAACAATTTTTTGACTATAATTAAATAACCAAGGAAAATAATAAATGTTTTAAATGAGTCGACTATTATCAAAGCCGGCAATGTGACTTTTGGACAATGATTGGTAAATCAGAAAAACGAATTATTGACTTTGTATTCCATTGGCAGTCACAAAACTCTTCGGAACGACATCTTAGATAAATAACAAGTTAACTATTAACCTTTATTTAATGCAGGTTTTGAACCGTATGCTTTGAAGGAGACGATTATATTCAAATCAATCTGTATTGATATATCAATAATTTTTTTTTGTCCAAATGCACAGATTGCCACCTTTGATAATAGACGACTCAAATATCCTAATAGTTTTTAATTGAAACAATTAATCGATGTCGAATCTATGCCGTGTATGGCACAGCACTAAGCAGACCAATGTTGACAGCTGACGTTTCGTTCAGAAATTTTAAGATTAATTTAAATATTGTAATTTTTGATGCTGTAATTTTAATATCAAAATGATAATTAAAAACATCACTTAAGTAGTCAGTCTATTTTCCTGTATAGTTCAAACGCCTGTCTAAAGGATAACCTTAACATGACATGGAGTAGTGTTACACCGGTCACTCACATGCGCACGAATACGCAAACCCACAAGTGTAGGACGACATTTGCGAATGATTATGCAAAGTTTTTGCTGTATTCGTGGTTTTCCAAGCTGTGTCGGTTTTTTAACAGACATCAAAGCGCGCGAACCTCGAACCTTCGCGTAGTCTCCCACACATTCGCTTGCCCAGTTGCGCCGACGATTGCGAAGGTAACGGACGTATACTATACGCCATTTTCATAGTTCGTGACGTCTACTGTGTAGCGTATCTTCATCAAAAGAAATCCCATAAAAACAGCATGGCTGTTAATGATGTCTGGGAAAGAATTCAAAACTCTTTTTCTCTTCAATGTTCTATTGACGAATTAAAAAGGAGGAGAAATTCGTGAGACATTCGTAAACAAGTGTAGGAGGAAGCGCAAACGGGTTCGCAAATTGAGTATGCGAACCCATTTGCACAGCCGCTAGGTTTGCGAATGAATGTTTGACGGTCCTTCACATGCGCGCAAACATTCGTACAATGTACGAATATTTGCGCGCATGTCAGTGGCCGGCATTAGTGTCAAATTCATATTGTTTAAAATATTATAAAAGTCTATGTAAAATACCCGTTTTACGATTGATCCTTTAAAATGAAGTAACAGTTGAAGCATTCGGAATTAAATTATCATAGATTAAATAATAACGTTTTCCATAGCATAAAATGGGCATGGTGTAAGGATGGGTTATATTATACAGGGTGTCCCAGAAAGAATTGATAATCCTCATAGTAGAGCTATTGAGGACACAAAATAAAAAATAAAAATATTTCTTAGGTAGTACCCAAATTACGTATTAAAAAACAAACGTGTGCACTCGGGAACAGCCGCGGTAAAGCTATTGCATAGCATTTTTTAGCCTTGAGAGGCTATTTCAGCGTAACCTTAACTAGTAGGTGAGCTCACGGGGCTCAAACCTGACGACGTTGCTAACACGAACCCTAGCAAGAGCCGTGCTTCGCAGAATCTACCTCCGGATCGGAAACGTGACCCACTGAGAAGATCCGGCGAGAAACTCAGTGGGCTACCTCCCGTAAAACATATCTTCTTTATATATATAATTATACTGTACGTGTGTATGTCACTGAACTTCTCATAAACGGATGGATCGACTTGAATGATTTTTTGTGTATGCATTCAGAGGACAACGTCCGTCGGGTCTGCTAGAATGTTATAAAGAAACACACATCGTTCGGGGAGAAGCGAGTTTGAGTGAAGCGAGTGAAGACGAGCTCACAGCCCACCTGGTGTTAAGTGGTTACTGGAGCCCATAGACATCTACAACGTAAATGCGCCACCCATCTTGAGATAAAAGTTCTAAAGTCTCAAGTATGGTTACAAAGGCTGCCCAATCCCTCAAACCGAAACGCATTACTGCTTCACGGCAGAAATAGTCAGGGTGGCGGTACCCACCCGCGCGAACTCACAAGAGGTCCTACCACCAGTAATTACGCAAATTATAATTTTGCGGGTTTTTTTTTATTATACGATGTTATTCCTTCACCGTAGAAGTCAATCGTAAACATTTGTTAAGTACGTATTTCATTAGAAAAATTGGTACCCGCCTGCGGGATTCGAACACCGGTGCATCGCTCAACACAAATGCACCAGACGTCTTATCCATTAGGCCACGACGACTTCAACGTTTTATGTGAAGCGTGCTCACGAATGACTACTGTTGAACTGTTGACGATTGGCAAACGGTTGTCGGCGAAGACTTCCTCTTTTTGTGATAGGTGCTGTCATAATACTTGCGAATGGATCAAGGCACAAAGAAAAATGAATAATAGGTACCTACATAACCTACATAACGTACATGTGTTTATTTCGTATGATTTTGATTAAAAAGTTTCAAACGAAGCATTATACATTGAAGATTAATATATATTTTTAAATGATATGTTGTCTTTCATTTCGAGTTTGGCGTCTCAAGATATTGTTGGATACACTTTAGTGCTTTACGTTTAATATTTACGGTTGTTTCGATCAAAGGATGTTGACAAAGTCGTAATAATTTACAAATAATCGAAGCTCATTTAGTAATGTAAGAGGCGAGCAGGAGGGTACGATCAGAGCACTTGGACTGTGAGACGAGACGCAGCGTCAGCGATGGGATGTTTCAGTAACGGCGTGGTCGTCGTGCGCATGCGCGGGGCGAAGGCGGCGCGGACGAGGCGGTGCGCCGGCGCAGGGCGGGCGGCGGTCAGTCCGCGCGCGCCCTCAGCATGGCTCGGTGGCCGGTCATTCTGGCGGCAGTGTTGCTGCTCGCCGCCGCCGCCGCGAGGAAGTCGCCCTCCGCGCCCGCGCCCCCGCCCCCGCGACACGAGCCCCGCATCGAGGAGGTCACAGCCAAGCAGCTCGACCGGGTACTGGCCGAAAAGGACTTCGTCGCGGTCTACTGGTGTAAGTGGCTGGCTCGCGGCCAGAACGTCATTATGCAATATGCCCACGGAGACAATAAAACTTGACCCGGCCGCTGCGCTCGCCGGCGCCGCCTAAAATGGTTCCGAGGCTCGTTTTCCCCCGGCCCGAGGTCGGGGCGCCTACGCTCGCGCCGTGAGCCGCTGAAATAAACTCTGTTGCGTGATATCGGAGTTCTGAGTGTTTTCATTTGTCGCCGCGCCGAGACCGAGTCTGACTCCCGGCCGAGGTGTCGCATTCCTCGCGAGGAGCCGTGGAGCGGCGTCGGCGCTCTGAGCGCGTCGCGGCGTCGCCCGACACCTGCAACATTACAATTTTGGCTCGACTCGAACTATCATCTCTAGGACGTCCCTACTAAAATTATTTAATCTTTATTAAACACAATACATACGGCTCTTAAAATTATGTCCTAAATGTATAAGTACTCATGTCAAGACTTTTCTGTCTCTGTTAAAATGCAAATAATAATTTGAGTCTTTACGAGCAATGCATATAATAGTTGCATTTACAATGTAAACAAACAATCTCGCAACAGTTTCATTTACCACCGGAATAATTAAAAATGATAATAGTAAATCGAAGAAGTTAATCTATTTAAAAAAAAACTTCATTCACAGACAGTCACAGGATTGATCCTAAACACATTTTGTTACGATTGCCTTAAATTTTTGAGACTTCAGATTCCTTGAAGCATATTGTTCTATTTCCGAGAGCGCGTGGAGTACTCGTACTGCAAAATACTTTAGCGTTACAATTCGTCAGCCTTGATAGCATTGTCGTCATAAAACGCTTTCTACTCAAACAAAAATAGTCCCCGGTCGCCTGGTAACTTAGTGTTCGAGAAATACTCACGAAAATGAACCCAGCTACAAATGTTTCTATTGGATAACATCCAAAGCCACGATATCTGCCTTTAATACAAAGAATAATTAAAAATTGAGGTAATTTCGTATCGGCAGCTAAAATCATAACTTTCCTTTTCTGAGTAAATGTCGAAATACTATAACTTTAGACGGTAATAAATGTCAATATTAGTATTATGTTTGACGCACTCGTGCTCTGCTGATATAAACATAGATTTATAACGGTCGCCCCGTCCTTTAAACCGAAACGCATTACTGCTTCCCGGTAGAAATAGGCAGTGTGAAGGCTCACAAGGCGCCCTTCCACCAGTACCAATGTCTCTCGCTTCGAATTAAGTTTTAAAAAGAATCATTCCTTGTCAAATTAACCTAAAATTCCCAACAATATTAGCATTGCTAGGTGTCTCACAGATTCCTACAACTACATTTATTTAAATTACAAATATGTGCTAAATATTCGAGCGCTGGATTTAAGATTTACGCCGCCTTACTTCTCAAGATGAACAGCATCTGATCGCATAAATTCCTAGAGATATACAACGGGAAAAAATAGACCAAAATGTGGTCCAAAGAACAACTTCATAACATTCTGAATTCGGAGGCAATAATTTCTAGTAATTGTTTTGTCCTCAAAACAAGAGAAAGTTATTGCTGCTACTGAAAAATTTGTACAGTGTCCAAGTAGATCGCTTAAGTCACCCATGATTGAACTCCTAAATGATATCTGATTCAAAATACAGGCTCTATGTATTGTGTTCAATTTCTGTTAATTGAACAAAGCCCCCGAGAAGTTTGAAAACTACAAAACCTTATTGAAATAGTTCAATTCATTTGGAACTGCCCTGTGCTTGGACCGAAGCGCCCGTGGCGTGGCACTGACCTATTCGTATTTATATGATTAGGTATGCCGTGTTTATCTCACACATGCACTATTTGTTGAGTTGGAAATTGACTGATGGTAGGTAAACGTCTATGGAAGCTTCCTTTATTTTCTTATAGCATAGTTGGCTGGACGAGCTCACAGCCTACCTGATGTTAAGTGGTTACCGGAGCCCATAGACATCTATAACGTAAATGCCGCCGCCCAATTTGAGATATGAGTCCTAAGGTCTCAGTATAGTTACAACGGCTGCCCCACTTTTAATCCTAAACGCATTACTGCTTTACAGCTGAAATAGGCAGAGTGGTGTCACCAACCCGTGGAGACTCACAAAAGGTCTTACCATCAGCTCAGCAGTTCAAGTTTATTTGAGTTTCGCATTTAAAAAAAATCATACTTCTATTTTATTTAATAAATAAAGATCAGACGGCGTAAACTATACTGTTATTGGCAACAAAGTAGATAATTAAAATTTCTAAAATGAATTCGTATAAAATTTATTACCATTCTGTAATCTGAGATTTTATTTAATTTATTCAGTGGCGTCGTGTTCTTTCGTATGAATTCTTGCTGGTATACTTTCACCTCTGTTCTTTTATTTTTATTTTATTGCGTAAACTTGTGACGGTTTACGGCTGAGCTGATGGTAAGTGATTACCGGCGCCCATGGATATCAGATCGCGAATCCTGTCGCCCGCCTTGAGACATGAGGTCTAAGTCTCATTTGTATACTACAACAGTTACCCCACCCTTCAAACCGGAACCTATGAGTACTTACTTCGCTTCCGAAATAGGCAGAATGGTGGTCGGCACCTACTCGTGTGGGATTACAATCCTCCCTACCAGTAGTAAATGCTGATATGCGATCTCAGTAAGCTGGTATTATACCCAGAGAACGCCGATGTCTATTTTCTGGTGAATCCATTTTGCTGACCTGCGGGATGAGATGGGACGATGCTATTATAAGCCAAAACTAAACAGCCGTAATATTTGTCGATTAAATGATGACATTCAAAGCAGTGGAAAACAAAAGAATCTTTGTTATTTCTATTTGGAATCCAGAGTTTGGATGTACTTGTTTGTTTCTTCTCCGTCTTCTGTATTTTTTCCGGTAGGTACACAGAATCCAGAAGGATCGGATATCCCAGTTTCTGCTTTTTTTATTGCTTAGATGGGTGGACGAGCTCATAGCCCACCTGGTATTAAGTATTTACTGGAGCCCATAGACATCTACAACGTAAATGCTCCACCCACCTTGAGATATAAGTTCTAAGGTTTCAAGTATAGTTACAACGGCTGCCTCACCCTTCAAGCCGAAACGCGTCACTGCTTTACGGCTGAAATAAGCGGGGTGGTGGTACCTACGCGCGCGGACTCACAAGAGGTCCTACCACCAGTAAAATGTCCGACATCCGTGAAAATTATATCCATTGAACTTAAATATGACATTAAATGGTAACATTCATTTTGCACCGACGGTTCGTTGGTAGTTCGAATTAACAAAAAAATATATTTTAAGCGTAAACTGAGAGCCATAGCGACGTCCTCAAACACAGTTACAGTTCGAACCGAAACGCATTCTTTCAGCGCCGGTCATCGTTCTCGTCGAACTCGTCGCTTGCGACGAAGGGCTCGACGAGTAAATTAACCCTCAGACACAGCCCACGGAGTTTCTCGCCGGATCTTCTCAGTGGGTCGCGTTTCCGATCCGGTGGTAGATTCTGCGAAGCACGACTCTTGCTAGAGTTCGTGTTAGCAACGTCGCCAGGTTCGAGCCCCGTGAGCTTACCTACTAGTTAAGGCGACGCTGATATAGTCTCTCAAGGCTATCTCAGCTTAGGTAGGAAAAAAAAATCTTTCAGCAACCGGCCAATAGTCGCTTGAATACTTTTCAAATCCAAATCTAAAGTTAATACGTTAACATTGAAAAGAGTAGAGAATTGCCTTATAGCCAATAATTTACAGTGCTGCTGATTTAAATTTACTCTTAAGTGCCAACGATTGTGCAGAATGTTAGTGCCCATCGTAATAATCGCCTGTCGTATTAAAGTTGTTCCCAACTCTGAGGTCATTCAATTACTTTTTGGATCAAAATCATGAATCGCGTTCATGTTGTTATATAAAGGATTTCATAATATGACCACTCAGCGAATCTGAATCAAATGATATAGAAATCAACTGTTTTTAACAATTACCACGCGTATTGTTTCGGTTAATTGAAAAGTAGAGTGGGGGACAAAAAAAGATGATGGGGTTGGCATGATGTAGAGACGCATGTCGCATCGACTATGGCCTTAATGTGAACTATCCCTACCATTATTTTTTGAGAAAACCCTAGGCTAAATACTAGGCTTCTTTTAATGGCTAAATTCTTGTATATGATCTTGTATAGTTTTTAATAGCCAAATAGCACAATATTTAAATAGTTAGGTTTGATATAGCGAATATTATTTTATACTGGCTGACCCGGCAAACGTTGTTTTGCCTTATAAATTATTTCTAGGAAAGATAAATTAACCTAAATATCGACTGCATCTGCCGGGCTAATTTGTGAATCTAACCCTTCCAGGGTGCCACACGAACACATACAAAAAAAATCATTTAAACTGGTCGAGCCGTTTATAGAGTAAGATCCCAGGGCCACCAGACGTCACGTATTTTCTGACGAACGAAATGTGGCCGATTGCGTAGTGTTAGTATATACTAAGAACGCGTGCCTACCTGCTACCTTGCTTAGACGGCCAATTTGCAATAAAATCATTACGAACTTCACGTAAATTCTGAAAGCTGATTTTTACGTATATTTTAGGCAATATCCTTAAAAATAAGTCGCCAAAACTCCCAGACACTTTCCGTCGGCCGAATTGCTTTGCAGACGCTTTAAAGCTCCCAAAATAATAACCTAACTTCACGTAAATTCTGATGCTTCATCTATACTATATACTATACTATCTATATCTATACTAATATTATAAAGAGGAAAGATTTGTTTGTTTGTTTGTTTGTTTCGAATAGGCTCCGAAACTACTGGACCGATTTGAAAAATTCTTTTTCCATTAGAAGCCGACATTGTCTCTGATGAACATAGGCTACTTTTTTTTATTTTTTTTTTATTTTTTTTTTTTTGGTTTCATGTGTGTTTTAATGTTTCCGAAGCGAAGCGAGGGCGGGTCGCTAGTTTTATATATGATATATAAACTCTGAATAAGAATTTATCGTAATACAATTACAGTCAAACCTGGGTAAGTGAGAACTGGATAAGTGAGAAAACTCTATAAGTGAGAGTAATAGCCAGGACCCGTCATTTTAAGCTCCCAAAACCTTTATTAGCGAGAAACAGAAACCTCTGTAAGAGAGAGTCGTTTTTCCCTCATGGACCTCCATAAGTGAGACAGCTACTTATCTATACCTCTATAAGCGACAGTCGAGCTTTATTTATTTATATTATTTAGGAGGAACAAATGAAAAAACAAATTACAAATTGAACATCTGCTATTTTATGACTCATTCTTAACTTTCGTGGAACTAAATAACGTTGTTATTTTATCGTATGCTTTTCGAATGGACACGTGTGCCTGTGTACCGTCCTTTTTGTCGCACTTACTCAGTTTATCGTTAATCAATTGCGAAGGAAAGTTCTGTTCTGCATCATGTCAAAACGGAAAATTAAAGTACTGTGATAAACTTAAAATAGTTAATGCGTTTGAATCCGGAAAATCGCGAAATGAAGTTCAGAGGGTGCATTAAGGAGCAATTCGGGTTAGTGAGAAACCTCTATAAGCGAGAATAAGATTGTGCTCCCTTGAACTCTCGCTTATCCAGGTTTGACTGTATAATATTTGATTGCCATCTTGCAACCTTATTGCGGATCAGTGCTTAGAATTAAAAAAATCGGGATGGAAAAATAGGGGTTGATTGTATTAGAGTGAAAATTGAGAGTAATATGAAATTTTTTATTTTAAGTTTTTTTTTATTGCTTAGATGTGTGGACGAGCTCACAGCCCACTTGGTGTTAAGTGGTTACTGGAGCCCATAGACATCTACAACGTAAATGCGCCACACACCTTTTTATTATTATTAGTATATATTATTAGTATGCAGAAAATCTTAAAAACAAAACATGTTTAAATTGTATCTACAATTGCGATATTATTAATTTAAGAAAAGTGTACAAACAACAGAAATCAAATTTTCCAAAACAAAAAAAAACACACTTGAAAATGGAATTAACAAACATAATAAAATGCATATAAAACATAAATCTACAAATATGACAAAAATAAAAATATCAGCAAATTACATTAATAGCAAAATACCAAACTTTTTGTCGCCAAAGATGAACTGGCACATAAATGATATTTAAGGAAGTTACCCGGACGTCTTAAAGCCACTATTTGCGTATTTCCAATACGAACTACTAGTACGCATGGGAGGGAACCTGGTTTTTAGGTTGGCATTAGTATGGTTGACAGAGCGTCTTTACAGCAAGATACGAAGAGTTACCCAAAGCACTCACGCAGAAAAATGGATGCGCTGGGATTGTGACGAATAGAATTGAGGAATGACATGATTGTTTCAATAACACTAAATTGGCCCCTAATTCCAGCTCTTTTTGTCATTACATTGCTCGATCTGACTGACTGATCTGACATCATTAAATTACTGGTGGTAGGACCTCTTGTGAGTCCGTACGGGTAGGCACCACCCCTCGCATATTTGTACCGTGAAGCAGTAATGCGTTTCGGTTTGGAAGGTGGGGCAACCTTTGTAACTATACTGAGACCCTAAAACTTATATCTCAAGGATGGTGGCGCATTTACGTTGTAAATGTCTATGGGCTCCGGTAACCACTTAACATCAAGTGGCCTGTGAGCTCGTCTACCCATCTAAACAATAAAAAAAATCTGATGTTTTATACGTCTGAGATTATATATATATTTTTTTTTTTTTTTATTGCCTTTGTAGGCAGACGGGCATACGGCCCACCTGATGGTGAGTGGTTACCGTCGCCCATGGACTTCAGCAATGCCAGGGGCAGAGCCAAGCCGCTGCCTACCAATGCCTATCTCATATTAATATTGATATCTTCAAAGCCAGTGCAGGTCCATATGAGTAATACAGAGTATTGAGTATTATCCTATTATACTGAATAATTAAAGTTTTAACTATGTAAGGTTTTTAACTAAATAAATATTAATTTAACTTCTAGCATTCTTATGTTGTACTATGAACGACTCGTCTGATGTTAAGTGGTTGCGGCAATTTATAAAGGTCACAACGTGAGCCGTACACCCATTGAAGTCTCAACTCTGTGCTTATTCCGAGTTTTTTAACGTTCTCGATAGCGTAAAAGTTAACATAAATTTGTATGCAGTTGGAACAGCGCCTCTAGCGGCAAACGTAGGTAAACGTTCTAACTCCATACAAGTTTAAGTTAACTTTTACGTTATCGAGAACGTTAAAAAACTCGCACTAATCACACAGTACTCGTGTCTTATGAGTCCCAGTCTTCAAGCCGAGACGCATGACGCATGACGCCTAGCAGCAGAGGTAGATGGATGCTAGCTACCGTGTACATCATTTAAATTTCATTATTATACTAAACTAGCGACTCGCCCTCGCTTCGCTTCGGAAAATGTAATTTATTATTGATTTCTCCAATATTTAATGAATGTTATTATACATATAAACCTTCCTCTTCAATCACTCTATCTATTAAAAAAAACCGCATCAAAATCCGTTGCGTAGTTTTAAAGATTTAAGCATACATAGGGGTATAGGGACAGAGAAAGCGACTTTGTTTTATACTATGTAGTGAAGCACTCATACAGTTTAATCTCCCGTCGTTTTATTATCATTAGATTAGTTGTGATGTTTCAAACACTACAAAGTGTTCCTGGTCGCGCTAGTTTTAATTATATCTACGAATCGTGAGAACCGAAGAAAATATTCGAAATTTATTATTTAATTACATTCTCATACCTTCTAAAGAATATTTAATGAACTTTTTTTCCCCTGATAGCGCTGATAGCCTAAGGGGCTATCTATTCCAGCTACATCCGGACGGGTAGTTGAGCTAACGGGCTCACTAGCCCTAGCAGGAGTAGTGCTTCGCACAATCCACCACCGGATCGGAATCGCGACCCGCTCAGACGATCCGCCCAGAAACTCAGTGGGCTGTAATTAATGAACGTAAAAAGCGATTGACACACAAACAGACATACGGATGTGCGATAAAGTATAGCCAACTAAAACGAAATTAGGTCAAAAAATGTAAAAAAAAACAACGTTTATTCATCTCGTCGCCGATCCAGAATCCGAGATGGCCGGTGATAAATGAAAACACAGAACGAACGTGTAACAATTAATACAAAATTCTAGAGAATGTGCCAAACCCGATGCGGATTCAATCGACTCAACGTTACAAGGAGACGGACACGAACGGAATGAACAAGATAAAATAAATTTAGTTTACCTTGGATTTTAATCTGCGTTTATTTTCATCGGACGGAGTTATCTGATTCATAGGTAGTCCTGACCCGGCTGTGACACTACATAGTTGTTTGTTAGAAAATTTTCCAAGATTGAGCGTTCACATTTGAAACAACACGTCATGGCTCGATTCATTGGAGTAGATATTTTGACATCTTCTCACAGCAGATATGAACACGAAAAACAGAAACAATTTGTAGGCGATCTTATACATTGATTGTTTTTTTTATTAAAGCAAAACAGTGTACAGTGGTTATAGAACGTGTTAGGGATTGTGCCCAGTCATTTTGGGTTGGTACCACGACCCAACCAACGGCGGATCCAGGGGGTCATGGGGGTCATGACCCCCCCCTGAGCTAGTTCCAGGACTTGAACTAACGCCTAGTGCGGCTACGATGTCCACAGTCCGCAAGTTGCCCATTTCGATGTTAAAAAGAAAAAAAAAGAATTTTTTTGTTTACTTTGTGAAACGAATCTGCCCACAATAATACCTATCTTCTTGAAACTGATTTAAAAAATTATAAACATTACAAGGAACTAATAAAGATGTCTTTTGAGATGCTCTGCAACGTCTGGGTGTGTGTAAACATTGTGTGAAAATAAGAAAAATTTGAGAACCGCTGTTTACTCTACGATATATACAAGGGATAGAATATTACGCTCAAAATAAATACGACCCATTTCCGCAATGAATTAGAGGCTCATTTGATTTTATTTAGGATAATTAAGATGCTGATATCTTGAATTACGTTTGATGATCAGCATTTTTGAGAAGTGAAGTCAGTATTAGAAGGGATTTGAATCAGGGTACTGAAACAGGTGGTAAAATAAAAACTAATATATAAATACTGCCTAAACTACCAATAACGCTGCGTCAGCAAACTGATTAAATAATTTAGCATTATCCTCTTGTCATATTATTATAGAAATTATAATCGTTTGTAGGCTTGTTTGATACCGTTACCATTAAGACTGGCGTTCCACAAGGTTCGGTTTTCTCGCTTTTCATCCTGTATATCAATGACATCTATTGAGGACACTCATTGTTGAGCACAGAGGATGCGCGATTTTTGTTTGTGCAGCAGTCGAATCTCCCACGATACAGCCGTAAGGAGAGGCGTGAGGGGTATGTTCCGATAGTAACTGTAGATGAAAGGCGCTAGTATATCCGGTCATCGTTCTCGTCGAACCCGTCGCATGCGACGAAAGGCTCGACGAGTAAATTAACCCTCAGACACAGCCCACTGAGTTTTTCGCCGGAGCTTCTAAGTGGGTCGCGTTTCTGATCCGGTGGTAGATTCTGCGAAGCACGACTCTTGCTAGGGTTCGTGTTAGCAACGTCGTCAGGTTTGAGCCCCGTGAGATCACCTACTAGTTAAGGTTACACTGAAATAGCCTCTCAAGGCTCTCAGATTAGGTAGAAAAAAAAAAGCTAGTGTATGATATCTCGCCGATCGACTCCAACCAGAGACAAGAACTTTTTCAATCGTCGGGTAACGGCATTCGGCAAAGTCCAGTCCCATTTGCCTATCGCCATATAAGAGCCGTAAGGTTCCAAATATGATTACGTAATAGTAATATCCAGGCTAGTTTCATTAGTGAAAATATTAAGAATTGTGGTTTGGTTAATAGTAAGAGCGGGTGTTGAAAATATGTTTGTTTGTTATGATTTGAATGAAAATGATTTCGTTTATGAACATTGCATCATTTAGTCTCATGTCTGAACCATCTACTATCATAAGATAAAGGCATATGAATGAATAAGATATTTTATTGGAAGATCTACTCAAACTAATCGTGCGAAAACTGGAAACCTTAACTCCGTCGTCTCAAGTAGGGTAACGGGTGTCATGAGCTTGCTCTCCCCCAGCTCGCCCTACTGTCCTGGTCAAAATGGAAAGGCCTTCGGGCCATGGTAATCCTTCCACCCAATAATACAAAAAAAAATAAGAGAAAAGGATTTTACTGATATAATTGGGGATAGATACACTGGGGTTGATTAGATATTTTTTTTATTGCTTAGATGGTTGGACGAGCTCACAGACCACCTGGTGTTAAGTGGTAACTGGAGCCCATAGACATCTACAATGTAAATGCGCCACCCACCTTGAGATATAAGTTCTAAGGTCTCAGTATAGTTACAACGGGTGCCCCACTCTTCAAACCGAAACGCATTATTGCTTCACGGCAGAAATAGGTGGGGTGGTGGTACCTACCCGTGCGGACTCCCAAGAGGTCCTACCACCAGTGATTACGCAAATTATAATTTTGCGGGTTTGATTTTTATTATACGATGTTATTCCTTCACCGTGGAAGTCAATCGTGTACATTTGTTGAGTACGTATTTCATTAGAAAAAATTGTATCCACCTGCGGGATTCGAACACCGGTGCATCGCTACACACGAATGCACTGGACGTCTTATCATTTAGGCCACAACGACTACAAAAAGTCGTCCTACCACCTGTAAAAGGTTTAGAGTAAAACTAGTGAGGAAAAATGTGTTAATCATAATGTTATGTTATCCGACAGACGCAAGGAGCTGTGTGACGTGCGACAAGGTGCTGGATGAGTTGGAGAAGATCGACGACGACACGGACACGTTCGGCGTGGACTTCGTCAAGATCAACGACAAGCGGCTCGCGAAGCAGTATGGCATCACGAAATTCCCCGCCCTCACGTACTTCCGTGAGAAGGAACCGATCATTTACGAAGGCACGTTAATATCATATAATATACTAATCTACTATAGCCAATACGAATCATAACACGAAAGCCCCCAATTACTTTTCAAACCTGACGCAATGCTCCTCATCAGAAATAGGCAGGATTGGAAAATTATGGTTTCCATTCGATGACGACGCATAGGTTTTTTCATTTTAACGTGCCCTTGTGCATCACCCACAAAACTGTTTAAATCTATACTCATATTATAAAGAGGAAAGATTTGTTTGTTTGTTTGTATTGAATAGGCTCCGAAACTGCTGAACCGATTTGAACAATTCTTTCACTGTTCGGAAGCTACACTATTCCCGAGTGACATAGGCTAGAATCTTTTTTTTAAAATTAGGGATCCTTACTAAAACTTCAATAATAACCCAAGGTGTAGAATAATTACCTAAAATATTCTTTACGTCGCGTGCCCTGCGAAAACTATTGATGATAGAATAAAATAATGTACTACGACTCTGTAGAACATATTATTATTTACAAAAAGTGTCGCGACAGCATATGTCTAACTATTATAGTTATGCCGCAATAAGTGTTCTTTTATTTAAAAAAATAAAACAACGTTACATATCGTTGAAATTTTTGTTAAAGACCCGAGCTGAGCCGGAGCGGGCCGCTTGTACATTATATTACTGCTTACTGAACACCCATAGACACAGCCCACTGAGTTTCTCGCCGGATCTTTTCAGTGGGTCGCGTTTTCGATCCGGTGGTAGATTCTGCCAAGCACGGCTCTTGCTAAGGTCAGTATTAACACCACTTCGGTTTGAGCCCCGTGAGCTCACCTACTAGTTAAAGTTACGCTGAAATAGCCTCTCAAAGCTATCAGCTTAGGCAGAAAAAAAAACTGAGGTCTCGCGTGGCATTCTGATGCGAAGGCACATCTTCGATACTCCGGATACATATTACAGTGGTTTTTGTTTTCTAAATATCTCTTTTTTTATGGTAGGGCATATGGTGACCTCGCATGGAGGGTTCCACCATGACGGATATTAAGTTCGACAGCGCTTGGGTTCAGATGTGACAACAGCTCAAAAAATGCTGATAATACTGTAGATACTGGACACGGATGAGTATCGCTGCTCTGGCTATACGAGTCGCGAAATATTCATTCGTTCCGAGGGTTGGAACAGCCATTAGACCACATATATAAGACTTAGACCTCATATATGGGCCGTAATTTCGTTCACCTATCAACGCAATATATAAATAAAAGGCAAAGTTTATGCTCGCCTGTTTTATGGTACAAAAGTGAAAAATATTCGACATTTATAGGCACTCCAATATTTTATCTTTGGTTTCTTAAAATAGTATAACAATTCATAAGCACACTGGTCAAAACAAGGAGTTAGACCACAGAATGCACTTAAAATGTACTCATTAACCTCACGGAGAAGTCGTTATGTCTAACGAAGAAACAGCTGTGAAGCTTTCGTAAATTAGCCAACGCCAGATCCGCCATTAAACTAAAAAACTATGTTTACCTACAAACAATAGATCAAAGAGTGTATTTGTAGGTAAGATTGTCTTAATGCCAAGGTTGCACTGTTGTTTTGTTAACTAATTTGGATCGCAGAACGTAATCTAACGGCTTTGGACTAAATCCGTACCGAAATAGAATGAAAATTGGGTTGATTAGGCCATGTTTAAAAATGTGACGTTGGCATTAGAAATTTGGTCGTGTTTGAGTGGTGACAAGGTGGTTAGCGATCAACGTCGGGTAATCGTTCTGAGAGCGTGTTTGGTTTTAGTCTGGATGTTTAATATAAGAAAAATTAAGTTAAGAAGAAAAATTAAGTATGTATGACTGTCTCTGGTTCTCATAGTAATAGATTGGTTGGTCAAGAGAGTTGAGTAACTTGTCTCTGACTATTCATTCACATATTCATTATTATTCAATTTTTTATTGCTCTAAATGGGTAGACATGCTAACGCTCCACTTTGTGTTAAGTGGTCAGCGTAGCCAATACAGATCATACATGAAAGCCTCCGACTACATTTGAAACATGAAGAAATGAGTGCAATAGGCAGTATTGGAAAATTATAGTTTTCATTCGATGACAAACGGTCATTTTGGAATATGCTCTTGTGGATGACCCACTTCTTTCTTTTTCTTCTTAGTCGCATACTTCATTGCTGAAGGTCGTGTCCCTGAAAGCCCTTCGTGGCTCTTTCTACCGTCAGCTTCCATTTCCTTCGGTTTTCGGCTTCTCTCAGGGCGGTCGCAACAGAGAGTCCAGTGAGCGCAGTTATCTGATCTGACCAACGGTTTGGTCAAAAGTGTTTCAATTATTATTAATTACACCATAGTGTGTCTATTGGATATTAATTTAGCATCAGTCAGAAAAAAAAAATATTAATTATTTGTCCACTTCACAATCAGAACTAAGCTGCAAATTCCTATAGTTAATTTTTAATGATCACTCCTAAAAAATAGAACAAAATGTAACAACGTTGTAAGGATAATGTGCGCGTGTGACGCGTAATTTTAATAAAATTTATCCATACATTGAAAGCGCTGGGCGTCTTCGAGCCCGCACGCGCTGTGAGAATGATTCCGTATCATTGACGAATGATTTATGACGAGGCAGATGCCAGAGTTGTGTTGACACCCGCGCCGCACTCATGACGTAGTCATTGGATCCAGAGTGCAGTGCAGAATATGTTTTTATTGTGACGAGCGCTAAAATCATGTATAGCGGCTCACAGGGAAGTGGGTACTCATTATAATAAGAAAAACAGCGTTTTTACCTTTCACATATCGTCTTCTCGCATTAAAACTGTATAATCTCAAAACTTACAAATTTTACACGAGAGTGTTTTAAAGGTTTAACATGTGATATTTTTAATACTAATCATATTTGCAACATTTATTTTTTATCTTTTACCAGTAGTTACATTATCTGTCTTTCAAAGTAAGATAAAATTATTTATTAATTTTGTTAATAGTAGTCAAAATATAGGTGAACAAAAAAAGAAAACTAAACTACGCTCTTTTGACAGTATTTTTATGAGAAAAATACTGGTGATATTAAATGATTCTGCATATTAACTCAATTTCGAATATTTTTGCAAATTATACACTTTTAATGCAAAAAGACGACATTATTACATTTATTACTGCAGTATGCGTTATATTATGTTTTCGGTAAGCAGCTGCTTGGCTCTGCCCCTGGCATTGCTGAAGTCCATGGGCGACCGTAACCACTCACCATCAGGTGGTCTGCATGCTCGTCTGCCTACAAAGGCAATAAAATAAAATGTACATTGATATAATAGCATTTTCATTCAAATTCTTAAAGGACCATGTGTCTTCTACGTGCTGCAATTCCCAAATTATCTTTTAGAACACGAGTCGTGGTTCAGAGTAAACCTAGCACACGATAATGTTCTTTTTTTTTATTTCAGACAGATTTTTTCGGATTTCTTAATTCATTTTTACTTTTATTGTTTTCTATCATAAAAGTTACAAAGAAAAACATAATTACATCAAAAATTCAAGTCTGTGAGAGACTATTGCCTAAATTAGATCCAAAGTCTGTAATACCAGCTCTTAGATTAAAATGTGTTCTGATTAAGCAAATAAATAGGTTATAAGTGTTTTGCAAAAATGCAGTGTTAGTAAGGTGTCAATAGTACTATCGTCTGTCTTCGTTTTCGGAAGCGGTCTCCGAACGCCCAGTGTACGTTTGAATACATACATATACAGATAAAATAGACAACCAGACAAAGAGCAAACAAACCTGTTCATCACATGAATGTTTGCTTGATGTGGGTGTCGAACCCGCGACCCTCGGCGTAACAGTTATAGACGTTAAGTATTGCAACACCGTCAGTCAACAGCAATATTCATTGCCAGACTTTGTATAAACCTCCACTCCCAGCTCTGCTGCTCCCTTGGAAAGGGTTTGCGGTATGATGCATTCTTCTACCTGGCCACTCACGAAACCCAATCAACTGCATACTATATTCAGATGACAGCAGTTATCTTAAATCAATAACCTAAAGACAGTAATCTAAAGACAATTTTGTGTAAATTGAGTGATACACATCGACTAAACTAGAAACAGAGACCCTTGCAAAGATATAACTTTGCAAATACTGTTTAAATGGTCGGTAGCTTGAGCTCAATGCCTAATTAATGTTAAGTGACTACCGAAGCCTTTATTTGGGTTTACCCATTTCAGCAATTAAATTGTAGAGCATTTGAACAAATATTTTCCTAGGTTACAGGAAACAGTTAGTAGGTTAAATGTAAAATAAATTGGTATTGTTCTATATCCACGTTTGTTACGTGGTTAGTGATTACAACTATTGCAAGGAAGCATCCAAGTACGATTCCCGGTTAAGGATATTGAAGTGGGTGGGATTAAGTCTTGTAATACTGAGGCTGTCGAACGTGGGCACAAGAAAACATTGTGACGTTTCAAACTAGATTTATTTTATGTCAGTAATTTCAAGATACGTTTTAATTTTAGGAGATCTCATGGACGAAGAAAGTGTCCTGGATTTCCTGACGAGCTTAGAAGCAATGGACCTTCCTGACCGGATAGAAGAGGTTAACCAAAAGATTCTGTCGAAAATTATCGAGGAGACAGACTATGTAGCAGTGCTTTTCTGTAAGTATTGGAGTGCTTTTCATTCGAGTCCATACGAGTTTTCATTCATTCAGATACGAACAAAATGTGGTAAACCCGAATCATTTTATTTCGACTAACAATTTGTAAGATGTCAATTTTGTTTTTAATGTATGTAGATCTATTGATTCGTGATTCGTCGATTCATTGTAATTGTCGGTAATGGGTAGAAGAAACGTTTGTAAATTGTGTGTTTGACTGTGTTTTTGGCGTAGGTCCGGATCACAAAAGTTGCGGTCCCTCAAACAGTAAGTAAGAGCTGGGGCTGGCGTGCCTGCTGTGAGCTGTCGTTGTGGCTGTAATTCTTCTCGCTTATTAGAAATAGATTTACGAATGAGACGCGCTTTAAGCTTGATACGCGAATTATAACGTCTGCATAAATAATTTGTGAATATGGAATGTCCACGATCAGTTTACGAATAAGAATATTTGTTTCGAACAAATTTATGATTTAAGTACAGTTGCTCACAAACTAAGCTATATCCGATGTTATTAATATATGTATATACATAATAATATACATGCATAGTATTTATGACCAACAGCTCGATCTATAAACTAGAAATGAAATGATAACACTCCTTACGGTTGACTTGGCTCAGATATAGTATATTACAGCTTAGAGAGTAGTACAACGCTTGATTGATCGCACTCGTAAATCATTCCAAAGAATCAAAACGCACATATAATAACTCTAAAGTATTAATATTAAATATCAATAGTACTGAACCACGGGGGCGGATGCTGATTGATGAATCAATCTAGTAACGGTCATAGTTTCATGATTAGTTTTTCTACCAATCAACAGGCCATCATGTCTGGACTGGAAACATTATGTCTGGCTGGTTTATAGTCTAAAACCAAAAACGTCTGCACTATCGCTCCGCGTGAGCTATTTTCGCAGCTCTAATTCCGTCTCGGCAGCAAGCCGGGATTGACGAGCGATCCGATCGTGATTACGCTGTCAAACGTCGCTTATCCGAATGCAAAATGGATTGACAGATCCCGCTAATGAACAAACGCTACAAAGTAGTCTTAAAAACCCAACATTAACAGTAAAAATATCCGTATTCTTGATGACCTTGACCCAATTCTCTGATGGAAGGCCGTGTTCTGACAACTGGCATTTGACGACGGTCATCTATTTATAATCAACAGCAGCCAAACGTTCAAAACATCTGACAAGCTTCAAATCGAATACACAAACAATGTTTAGTACATTTCAAATATCCAAGAACTAAAATAGATGCAAACTTCGAGTCTATAATAACATCAAAAACGATTCCTGCTTTACGTTTTATTCCAGCACAAGTGACTAGTAAAATGCACGAAACACGCTTTTATTTTCAAATGTTCTCTCTCACACTGTTTCTCTAACACACAAAAGTGGATGTTTAGGCGATGCACTTAACTTCACTGCTTCAAGGAGTTGCCGGAGCATGATCCCAAAGAAAGCCCACCGCTGAAACTCATAGATTAAATCGTATTTCCAGACAAGCCGGAGTGTAAGAAATGTGCGAAGGCTCTACAAGAGTTGGAGAACATTGACGACGAGGCCGACCAGCTCGGGATTGGTTTCGTGAAGATCCACGACGAGGAATTGGCCGAGGAGTACAGTCTTGGAGAACTGCCAAGACTGGTCTACTATAGGCATCAAATACCTATTATCTATGAAGGTTTGTGAGTCATTTTTACGTTCTCTGACGTTTGGATTGCGAAACCGGATAGCTGAATCCAGACTCCTGCTACTGGTTTACGTCAACTCCTCTTGATACGCTTCAACTGCCACTGATTGAAAATTTGGTACTTCTAGAGAAATATTAGCTTATAAACCATGTAATGTATTGTCTGTTTAGTTTGATCGCTTCACGTGATTGTAGCCTGTATCTGTTGTACAATCTTAAAATAACTTGAACTAATCCTTGCCTTGGATTCATCTGAAGTTTAATTTAAGCGTATGCTATTTTTTAAACCGGAATACATACTGTATTAAATAAATTATAGAACTCGTGGGACGTAGATACATTAAGTCCGACTTTAAAATAGAGTATTAATGAAAAATCTATTTTGTAACACGGCTTCGCCAAAATTCCTCAAGAAATGGATTTTGGGTAAAGTTTACTTGCGGTACTTAATACGGTATATTGGGTTGATCCCAGGTGAATTGAGCAAGGAAGAGGACGTGCTGGAGTGGCTGATTGCCAACAAGTCTACCGGCGATGAGGAGGACGTCATCGAAGACGTAACAGCCAAGACCTTGAATACTCTGATTATCAACGTCGATCATCTTGTTGTACTCTTTTGTGAGTAAAATCTGACGCTTTCCTTTCATCGGCTTACTTTGTACAATAAATATTTGGATTAATTAACATCAAATTTCTTATTCATCATTAATATGTAGGTTATTCATACAATTATTTGATGAGTTTGTTTACCTATTGAATTGAAACTTTTGTTTTATGATTTTGAAATTATATATTTTTTGCAATAATTTACTCTTTTTTAGAAGCTTTATAATTTTGATTTGATTTGGAGATTTCTGTAATATTTCTAGACGACCACGGCGACGAAGAATCAATGACTGTTCTGAATGAGTTGGAGAAGATAGACGATGACTGCGACCGTCACGGGATCCAGTTCGTCAAGATCGACGACCAGAAGGCGGCGCGAGCTTTCGGCATTGATGACCTACCCTCCATAGTCTACTTCGAGAAGCAAATACCAAATGTTTATGACGGTGAGAAAAAGTTTTCCACTGAGTTTTCTCTAGAACTCACTTTCACTAGGTTGATACCATACCTCTTTAGAGACTAAATTGCTTCAGAATTCACCAGTCACTTTGGGACATTAGGTCGAATTTTCATTGATATTGTAGCAAGCCAGAGGGAACGCCTTTCTTGTTAACATTGCCACAAGTCGCAAAGAGTTTTATCAAATTCAAATGTAATAACCATTATATTAATTATAATTTGCAGGAGACCTTGAAAACGAAGAAGAAATCTTAGAGTGGCTTGTAGACCAACTAGAGAAGGATGAGATTGAAGATGTCACTGATGAAATGCTGGACCGGCTCATTAAGGACGGAAAAACTGTCGCCGTGTTGTTTTGTCAGTATAATATTCTTATTTAATAGCATAGGTACTTACAGTTACTTAATTTTATGTGGTACCTATAACCCATGTAGAAGTCTGAAATCTTCTGTGTCTTAGAATCACGACCAAACTTTGAACCGGCATAACTCTTTCATGCAGAAATAACTAACAGTATTTAAAATCCGAATTAGGAGAGGACTATGTAGGAAAACAAAATGGATGTACTAGTCCTACAGATGCGGATAGTTTATCCGTATTCTTAAACTGGTGAAGCACAATTAAATGAAAATTATCTTTGTAATTCAACAGATGATAACAACGATCGTAGGTCACAGAAAGTGCTCAACGAATTGGAAAATATCGATGACGAATGCGATCAGCTCGGCATTGCGTTTGTGAAAATTGACAACGACGAGGAAGCCAAAGAATACGGCATCGAAAAGATACCGACGCTTTTGTACTTCGAAAAGGGAATACCCACGTACTACGAAGGAAACCTTGAAGAAGAGGAGAAAGTATTAGAATGGTTGCAACATCAAGCCGAGAGTGACGAAATCGAAGACATCACCGACGAGATGCTGGACCTCATCATTGAGAAGATGCCGTACGTGGCCGTCTTGTTCTGTAAGCATTTTTCTTCATTCCACAATTCTAACATTGTCGCGCTTGAAACGATGCCAGGTTTTTATTACCTCACGGTTCCATTATTAGATCGCTAACTCTATATTTAAACGTGTCTGTTTTATCAAGAACTGACATATAAATGAAATACAGTTCTTCTAATTAATTTCAGACGACAAGGACCAAAAGAAAAGCCAAAAGGTCTTGGTTGAGTTGGAGAACATTGATGATGAATGCGATCAAAACGACATCGCCTTCGTGAAGATAGATGACGACAAAGAGGCCAAAGAGTATGGCATTGAGACCATCCCTACCATGGTGTTCTTTGAAAAGGGTATCCCACATATTTATGAAGGTGATTTGATGAAGGAAGAAGAGCTTCTTGGATGGTTGCTGCATCAGAAACGGCACAGTGAAATCCCTGAAGTCACGGACGAAATGATGGACAAACTCATCGAAACAACTCCTTATTTGGCGGTTATTTTCTGTAAGTCGTTATTTATAACATTATCTTCAAATTAATAAAAAAACATAGTTACATTTTATAACGAATATTTAACCTAATATTTATTAATAAAAAATATTGCAATTAAATATTTCATTTGGTAAATAATTTTACAGATGACAAAGACGACAAGCAAGACATCAGGATCCTCAATGAACTTGAGAACATCGACGATGAATTAGAGAAAGAAGGCATCGTTATTGTGCGTATGGACAACGATGCAGAAGCCAAAGAATACGGCATAGATCATCTGCCCACGCTGGTCTACTTCGAGGAGCACATCCCGGCGATATACGAAGGCGACCTCATGAACGAAGACGAAGTGCTGGAATGGCTGATCGAACAGAAGAACAGCGCGACCATCGAGGAAGTCACCGATGAGATATTAGTCGATCTTATTGAAGAGCACGAATATGTTGTCGTGTATTTCAGTGAGTTGTTTGGTTATTATAGTTATTCTCATACGTAGCATCTATCCACGCAATTCGGTGAGCGCGTGATTTGCCAGCCACATTAAAACTCTAAGAACACCCATCTATTCAACAAATTAAAAAGGGCATAGGCTTAATAATAGGTTTGATTTAAAACAGTCGAGCTCTCGACTTCAACCTAACGTTGAAGATCCGTCGTATCCATCTTTTTCAATCTTTTTTTTTTTTTTTTTTTTTTTTTTTTTTTTTTTTTTTTTTTTTTTTTTTTTTTTTTTTAATGATTGAAAGTTTACTGGTGGCCCGAAGGCCTTTCCAGTTTCACCAGGACAGGTGGGCGAGCAAAGGCTCAGCCAAGAGGGGTGGGATTTGCTAACAACTGCCCGAGCGCCTCCGAAGGAGACCTAACAACTCAAGAGCAATTGTTTCGCGAATGAATCTACTACCGGATCGGAATCGCGACCCGCTGAGAAGANAGGTGGGGCGGCCCCGGGTCTTGAAAACACTCGCCTTGCGGCGAGGCCCCAACTTCTCGGACCTGAGCGGTTCTATTGAACACAGGTGGCAATGCGGCGCGATTACTACAGGACAAAGAAAAAGCACAACAAAACAGAAATTACGAAAAGAAACAAAACAAATAAATACTTGCAGGAAACCACTTTGTCGGCAGATGTACCACGAACAGAGAAACAACAAAAGGAAACAAAACAAATAAAAACTTCCAGAAAGAGCACTTAGTCGGCAGATGTACCACAAACACAGGCCGCGCGAACAATGGCCGGGCTAACAAAAGCCGGGCGAACAAAGACCGGGCGATCGAGTGGACGATGAGCACGTCCGCACGTGACGGGTGCCTCTATCGGAATGGTTTTTCAATCGTAAATGGTTCTAATGTATGACAAATATTAACGCAAATACTTAAGGTATGAGTTAAATGTTTCATTTAAAAAAATGTGACGTGTGTGACGAAGCATGTTGCGGATAATAACATGTACTTTTAGGTTAGGAATATTGTGTTCTTTTTTTTTTTTTATAATAAATAAATATCAATGTAGTTTAAAAAATATGTGACTAAAATTAAATTTGTGACATTTCGTCCTGTTAGTCACAAGTGTCAGCCAACAAGTGTCTTTTTTCCGGATATCAGTCCTTTATTTGGTTTAGGTCTGCCTAACGTGGACCCTACTAAAAAAATGAAGAAGATTCAATTCTAGATAAGTAAATAGTTAATGTTTTATTTATTTATTTAAGGCGGTAACTGCGAGGAAGGCGAGGAATGCGACAACATCTTGGATGAACTGGAGAATATCGACGACGAGCTTGATGAGACCGGCATTATCTTCGTGACCACCGAGGACACCAGCTTAGCCAAGAAATACGGCATCAAGACGTTCCCGACCCTCGTGTTCTTCAGGAACAAGGATCCGTTAGTCTACAAAGGTGAACCGTTTATATGTCTATAAGCTCTCGGGATCACCATGTACATTACACATATGTATTATTCAAATCCTTTAAACCCACAACGGAACTAAATTATGGAAAGCAAACTTTTAACCTTCTAACTTCTTCGATATTTTGTTTTGTTCACATCTATGGCGAAGTCAATATCAGACTATAAGGTAATAAGGTAATTACCTATTTAAATAGTTCACACTAAAGAAACTGGATAAAAATGAAGCAACTATGAATTTATAAGCTTTACGAATAGACAAAAATTCAATTTGTAAATTAGCATAACTGAGCTATCCCATTTACTTCTATAAGACACACTACAAAACAAATGATTAAAATATAGCTACTGATAGATAAATGGTAAGTGATTCATACAAAATCTACACATAACAGAGACTTGAAAAACTTTTCTATTAACGTTTGTTTTTCTTAATTTCTTTTCATGAAACAGGTGACATCGAAGACGAAGATGAAGTATTGGCGTGGTTAACCGACGAGAACACATTGGAAATTCCTGGCAAAATTGAAGAGGTCAATTCTAAAATGCTTGAAAAGATTCTAGAAGAGAACGATCACGTCGTTGTATTCTTCTGTAAGTTTCTTATTACAGTTTGTGAGATCTCATCCACAATAAATATGTACTAGATGATGACCGAGCTTTGCCCGGTTTTTTTTTTTGATAACGCCATCTTTTTGTGTCTTTAAAGCGGTTAGTTGCCCTCAATTAAGAAAAATAGTAATTCGCCAATAGATTTCGGGAAGAGTTGATTATTGAAAACACGAATAAAACAAAATTTTCTGAAAATAAGTCGTAGGTAGATCGATTTATCGCCCCCGAAATCCCCTGTATACTATATTTTATGAAAATCGTTGGAGCCGTTTCCGAGATTCAGATTATATATATATATATATTAATATACAAGAATTGCTCGTTTAAAGGTATAAGATTTGTTTGTTCGTAATCTATATGCTCGAATCTCTTTCATTCGATTTTATCTTTCTTAATTCTCAGTCCAATTCTTACATTGCACGCTATTAGTAGAGCGTGTTCTGAGCCCGCATGGCTTGGTACCGCAATCTCAATTATTTAATTAGCACAGTAATGATGCTCTTCTACTCAATAAGCTCTGTCCGCTGTACCTCGACGCTTCCGGCTTCTGGACGGACAGCAACCCTTGCTTCCCAAAAAAAAAAAATTCAGTAAAAAGAGCTCTAAAAGATAAACCAAATATATCTGAATTAAATGAACGTCATTTCTTCTTCACAGACAAAGAAGGTGACAAGAAGTCTCAAAAGATTCTAAGCGAATTGGAAAACATTGACGACGAGTGTGAAGAAAAAGACATCGACTTTGTCAAGACATCAGACAACGGCATCGACAAGGAATACGACCTCCCAGAATTACCAGCCTTGGCTTTCTACAGGCACAAGTTCAGGACCATCTACGAAGGAGACTTGATGCACGAAGAAGCTATCTTAAAGTGGGTTTTAGATCTGCACGACTCACAACCGGATATCATTGAAAACGTAGACAGGAAAACTCTGAAGAACCTAATCAATGATGTTGAACATTTGGCCGTTTTCTTCTGTAAGTTCTTATTTGCTTGTGTACCTTTTAAATTAATTATTGTGAGCAGGAACAAAAATTTTGTACAGGTAATATCCATAAAACGATAGTTAAGACAGTAAATAAACGCGACAGAAAGAAACTTAAAATATTAAGATTTTTTTTCAAGGAAAAGTTTTTATTTATCATACATTTAAACTAACTAATCTATAGCGATGCGTCGCCGCCAACATTCGGTTTGACCCACCGCTTTAGATGTGCACATCAAAACTGTATGTACATACACGCACACCAAAACTTTGCCAAAAATTGAAAGATTTGTAAAATCTTGTAGTTTTTTATTTTATTGCTTAGATGTGTGGACGAGCTCACAGCCCACCTGGTGTTAAGTGGTTACTGGAGCCCATAGACATCTATAACGTAAATGCGCCACACACCTTGAGATATAGTTCTAAGGTCTCAGTATTGTCACAACGGCTAACCCACCTTTCAAACAGAAACGCATTACTGCTTCACGGCAGAAATAGGCGGGGCGGTGGTACCTACCCGTGCAGACTCACAAGAGATCCTACCACCAGTCAAAATCGTGAACATCCTTTTGGTTTTGAATGATTTTTATCCTTCTTTCTTTGGCGAACTAATAAGAAAATGAACCTTAGATCTTTAAGTTAACAAAGTAACCAATTAGTAAGTTGTATTTCTCACTTACAGACAGTGAAGACTGTGACACGTGCGACGACATCCTGGTGGAGCTGGAGACTATTGATGACGACACTGACAAGCACGGCATCCAATTCGTAAAGTCAAAGGATTCTAAGCTAGCTACCGATATAGGAATATTCAGTTTCCCGGCTTTGGTTTATTACGAAACTGGTGTTCCGATTATGTACGATGGTAAGGATTCCACCGACAGGGAGTCGAACGGTTCAGTCTCCTGGTCCACCTCTGACCCTGAGATGAACCTTTCGGCGGAGACTGGCCACGCGTCGAATGTTATAAAATTTACTCAAATTATCAGCTCAGATTTGGCAAACCGTTAACAGTGTATTAATATTGTTAATGGTTTGATCAACAATTAAGTTTGGTTTGCTCATATGCCAAGCTAAACTGACCGATATGTGTTTACATGTTTTAATAACACCATGTTCTATTTATAGGTGACTTAAAGAACGAAAATAAGGTTCTCCAGTGGCTTGTAGATCAAAAAAGTAAGAACCCACATCCGCATAGTAAAATAATTATTTAATTTAGCAATAAAATACGTGCATGACATCATTCTCTGTTGACTTTACGATAGTAATAAACAAACTGTTATTTATGCCTAAGTGCTGGATGTTTGAGCTGTGTCATTTTGCATGACAGTTACTAATGCCTGCAGGTGAAGATAGCAACAGACGTAAAAATAAAGCTAGTATTCAATCGAAGACCAATGCAGATGATGATAGACCTTCGGGGCATCGGCGCACGAGCGAGCACGATACCGCCCACGCTTCGCAACATGTGAGGCGCGAGCGTCACCAACACTTGGCCGCTGACAGGAGTGCGCCTTCCGGAACCGATAAAGCACTGAGAACTGCCTCTCGAAAACAGAGCAAAGCTAATGGTGATGAAGACAACGGGGACCACAGTGATAAGATTGAACTTCAAACTGCACACGTAAAGGAAACTGAGAAGAAAACTAATAGCTTTTATTATAGTTTCTTCGAGGACGACGATGATGATGATGATGATGATGATGAAGATGATGAGGAATATGACGACAGTGATGATGACAGTTTCTTTGCTCGCATAAAACGAATGTTCACAGGTAACGAATATACCGAGTAGCACTGGCCCCGAGAGATGAGCCCCGCACGGAGATGCCCCGCCGTCACATCTGCATGGTCGATATGTTGTCCGCATGGAACCCACACTTCACTCTAGCTATCGCCTGCAGTCATTCGCGCTTACCGAGTTTAAATGTTTTCAATTCTTGTACTTACTAACAAACTATTTAGACTTAATGGCGCTTCAGTAATAGCGCGCAAATTATAATCCCAAAATATGCACAGTATTAACTATCAGATAACTTATATATTTGTCGTGTAAATACGGGTTGTAAACAAAGATTTTATTGACTGCAGGCGATCGCTGTTTCTACATTGGATTGGGGGCGAAACCGGCCGTCCCAAAAATGACTTACGAACCATACCAGTGCTGTCCCACTAAAGTTCAGAGCCCGACTAAAGTAGCCAAGGCCACGCCGACCAAGGTGCCACCCAAGAAACTGGAGAAACAAGAAAAGGGAAAACCCAAACAGCAGGAAAAGGAAAAAGAAAAGCCGTCTAAAGGGAAAAATAAGGCACTCGCCAAGCCCGACAAACCTTCTAAAGGGAAAAAAGGTGTAGTGGAAGAGGACAATATTTGGTGGTGGTAGAGACAGAGCTATCATGGATGTTGTAATTGAGTTCGATGAAACCCAAGATGCTAGAGATAAGGAAAAATTGCCTTTAAAATCAAAATGACATCAGGATTGTGTTACTTCACTGAATTTAAAATCGACAATAGTCACGCTTACTGCGACCTCTCTTACAACATCCATACTAGAGCTACAGTCACGTCAGTGGAAGAATGGGCTGTGCACGCGAGGCATCAAGTGGACACGAATGTTATCTTAATCCTAGTTTGTGTCCCCTCTCAACCTTTTCACCGCTCTATAGAAATTAGTTCATTCTAACTTTGCATCGAAAAATTGTTGTTGTAATAACATAACTAGCTTCTCGAATAACCTCGTGTCCCTTGAACCCCTGCGAGCACCCAGCAGGGTTGTCGTTACACTGCAGAGGGACTGTTTCAACAATGGCTTCTGCCGGCTATATTGTGTAGATGCACTCCGAATTAAATTTGTCGAAAAATCGTCTTAAATACCAATAACATTTGATCGAGTGAAGGCTCAATATTGGAATAGTGATTTTAGGATCTGCTGTACAAATCGTTAATTGATTGTAAATTGATTCCAATATTTAGAATTTTAATATCGAACGATGCAAAACCCAAACCTGTGGGCATTTTATCTTGTATTTTGCCGTGTCATCTTGAAAGACTTATGATTGTTGTAAGGATTTCATGTTCATATAGTTTTCTAGTCTTCATTGAATTTCATTATTGTAATTATTATCTTAACGTTTAAATGGAGTCTTCAAAGAGAAAACGGTTTAATTTCAGGCAAAATAGATTAAGAATTTTTGAAAAGCTCAGAGCCGTATTTCAGAATTATTATGAATTACTTGAGTAACAATTAATTACCATTTTTATTTTTTATAATTAATTATAATTTTTAAATGCTGCACACGATCACAAAAGCGGTTCGTTTCCATGTTACCGTGTTGCTTTAGACTCGTTTGTTTTTTTTCCTTCCTAAGCTGATAGCCTTGAGAGGCTATGTCAGCGTAACCTTAACGTGTAGGTGAGCTCTCGGGGCTCAAAACCAGGAGGCGTCGCTAACAGTGGCCCTAGCAAGAGCAATGCTTCGCAGAATCTACCGCCGGATCGGAAACGCGATACACTGAGAAGATCCGGCGAGAAACTCAGTGGGCTGTGTTGGCTATGGGTTAGTTTACTCGCCGAACCCTTCGTCGTAATCGACGGGTTCGGCGAGTACGGTGACTGGATCGTGGCTTAGTGACCGTGTGCAGCGTCGACCGGGACAGTGCCGGCGCCGTGAGACTGTCGTCTCGATGTGTAAGTTGCGTTGTGTGATCGGTAATCCGCATGGATGTTTATAAATTATATATATATGTTTCGTTGTATTTTTGAGTCGGCGCTGTAACTTTTTTTTGTTAAATAAATGCATTTTTCTATAAAAATTGTCATTAATGAATTCCGAGACGAATGATGTCAGCATGCTGATGGCGTACTAGTTATACCCGCGCATGAATTTTGTCGGATTTGGATCGGTGAGTCTCTTCATTTCCAATGGATGTGGTTTCTTATGAATGTGATTGAATAGTAAAACTTTCAGCTGAAGATAATTATGAAAACTTTTTAGGAGATCTTTTGGACGAATCTGAGGTACTCGACTGGATGGTGAAACAAAAAGAAGATGAAAGCATCGAAGAAATAGACAGAGATGAATTGTTCAAATATATCGAAACGAAAGAGTTTTTAGCCGTTATATTTTGTAAGTGATTTCAATATAAGTTTGTTCTTGGGCAATGTCCGATCACGACAGTTCTGTCAATATCATCATGCAGTAGTCAATATAAATGCCGTTTGATTATGCTGTGTTCAAAAATCAACAAAATTCTGGGTTTGGTTTATTCTTGTGTTTATAACTGATTTTATTTGATCCATTGCGTGGATAGCCTCATTACATAGTTATCTAAAGACAAAAGTAATATATGAAAAATGCACGCGCGGTAGAACTCAGTGCAATGCTATTTCGTTCTGTGGTTAGCTAAATCCTATATATTACGTACTTATTTATATGTTTCTCCTTTTACACTTTTTTTTCGTTTCGTCACGTTTTAAATCACAACGGTGCTAAAGAATGCACTACGAAAATATCTTCGGTTTGATCTGACATTTTAAAATAATCCCAATCCTTTTTGTACCGGGTGTAAGACAACCGATCCTGAAGACAAAGACAGACCTGAAAACAAAGCTAGCCCTGGTGAACATTGATTCAAAAGCGTAATAAAAAAATCGTTGCTGTTTTGTTGTGTTAGCTGGATGGACGAGCTCATAGCCCGCATGGTGTTAAATGGTTACTGGAGCCCATAGACATCTACAACGTAAATGCGCCACCCACCTTGAGATATAAGTTCTAAGTTCTCAGTATAATTACAACGGCTGCCCCGCCCTTCAAACCGAAACGCATTACTGCTTCACGGCAGAAATAGGTAAGGCGGTATTACCTACCCGTGCGGACTCACAAGAGGTCCTGCCACCAGTCCTACCACCCTTCGCTCATGCACTATAGGTAAATTAGCTGAGATCGCATCTGCGTTTCTACGATCTTGTACGAAGCAGTCTAACGTCATCTGCTTCCGTTTTACATAATTCAGTATGAGCAACTGAGCTTAGCTAACGAATATTTTTAGTGCATAATTTATATCAGGAGCGATTGAATTCCTCCCTGTAAAATAAATAGACAGCATTACCTATATTGCTGTTACGTAAATACTAAACGGTAAATTGTAACGGTCTCTTCAAATCAACTTAGATAAAGAAGACGACCCAGAAAGCCCAAGAGTTCTGAGGCACGTGGAGCTGATTGATGACGAAGCGGCTCAGTACGGTATCAAAATCGCAAAATGCAGCGACAAATTGATGGCCAAGAAATACGGCTTCCGCAATCCGCCGGGCATTACCTATTTCAGAAAAACTAAATACATTAATTACGATGGCGACATTGACGATGAAGAAGAGATATTGGACTGGCTGACGAATCCAGAAAACATGGAGCTGACTGATCACATCGAGAAAGTTAATAGGAAAATGTTTCAGAAGATAAGACAAACGTCGGATTACGTTGCTGTGTTCTTTTGTGAGTGTGCAACATTTTTTATTTATTTTTTAATTGCGTAGATGTAATTTCCGATCTACCTCGTGAAAATTGGTCATCGGAGTCCATATTTCAACGTGAGTACTTTTATTAGGAATAGGAATTAAGTTTAAGTTCTATTCGAGGTATAAAGAAAATAATTATTTGGGTATGCATTTTTGAAGTGAAAACTTCTTTAGAATCGTTGTTATTTCAAACCGGATGCAACGGAAAAAACGACAGGTAAGAGACACAAATACAAAAATGTGTAGGATGAAGCCAGCAAAGAATGAGACAGAAATATACATACTATTTAATACAGCGCCATCTGTGAGATTTTTTAATACTAACGTGTGTATGAAAGCTCTTGTAGTGAATTTTAATTTAGGATTATACGTGAAATTAAAATACCAATTCACAGAGGGCGCTACCTTACAATTATTTACTAATGACAAAATTTTACATATACTTAAGACGTTTAGGATAATTGTTTTAATTTTGGAAGGTTTCACTTCTACCACGTGTGAATTGCACACATTTTGTTTTTTTATTATGATTTTTTTATTGATAAAAAAAACTACTTTACAAAGTTATCAACTTTATTTTATTCATAATGATTTTTATAAAATATATTATAATGATAATATACAAAGAAACAGCTATTTATATAAATAATAATAATAATCATCATCACGTAGACTATACAATAGACACTGTATAGTCATCATACTAAGACTATACATAAATAATAAAAATCTTACGTTACGGACGCTTTTTCCCGGTTAGGGTACCCCTTCGCATCGTCCTATAAGAAACTTCGTTCCAAAAAACTTTTAAATCTTAAAAGCAAATAAACATGAGCCTGTATTGCACATACCACATGTTTTAGACAGTAATGACTGCAAGCAATGCCCTAGAGTGCTGGCCGAGATAGAGCATATCGATGACGACGCTGACGCTGCAGGAATCAACTTTGTGAAGATCGACGACAGACAAATGGCCAAAGAGCACGGCGTGTTCGCGCTGCCGGCCGTCCTGTTCTTCAAGCTGGGCTCCAAGGATCCTGTTATATACGCTGGTAATGATCACCTCATGTTCATAGATGGAGCAGCGACCTTAAGCAACCGTTCGTTCATTGAATAGTACGAGCTCACAGTTTATACTATGTATGTAACATAAATGAAAGTACATAGTTGTTGAACGTCAAAAAGTCTGTCCTAATACTGCCCTGCCTCTACCCTAATACTGTCTTTTTTATTTAGTGTACTTTAAGGTACTTTAATTTGAAGGTGACCTATACGACGAGCAGCAACTGTTGAGTTGGTTGTTGACCCAAAAAAATCCAGCCGGAGACGTGATCGAGGCTCTCGAAGGTCAGGAGCTACTCGATTTGATACAAGAGTCAACATCATTGGCGGTTTACTTCTGTAAGTACCAATAGAAAAAATAAATACTGCACACTTCTACTCTACACGCATTTACATTTTAACACAACGCTAAATTTCCAACGTTAAGTGCTTAATTCTAAAACGACACTGATCTACTGGTGGTATACCTGTTGAGACCTCACTCGAGTCGTTATCTCTGTCATGCCTATTTTTGACGCGACACAATAATCATCAGTCCAAAGTAACATATGGATTTTCACCCCAAAACGACTCGAGGTGGCTTTTTCTCGTTGCTAATTTTTATGAGTTTCGGCAAGAGACTTTACCTGTTAGCGCTTCTAATCTAAATCTAAAAAGGCTAGTAACAATAAGATCTAATGCACACCGTATTTTGATTTTCAATTAATTTTAAATTGCGCAATGTGTATGGCTTTCGAAACAAACGAATAAGGTCGTGTTAATAAAATCCACAGAACAAAAAAATGTACAAAGTACGCGGGATCCAGTACAGTCGCTTGGCTTGTCTACGCCACACAGACGCAGAGTCACGTTAATTAATGTTTAACTAAGATAGCATATTCACCAACCGAACAACTCGAAGTCAATGCTGGTCGAATACCTAAACCCATGGGACATCGCGCCACGGATGCCGCTCCCAACCTTCAGACATATAATCGATATCTCAACTGCATTGGTACAGCGATGGTTCAAGCGGAGCACCAAGATGTTTCCCAGCAAAGAAGATAGTAGTGACCACCTGTGGGGCCGGTGACGTGCCCTGCCCTCAAATGTTAGAAAGTAATATTATGCTTATTAATCATTACTTTTAATAGGGAACAAAACGATGTGCGAAATATGCAATTATAGAGCTATGAGAAAATTGAAAAAGAAAGAGAGGGAACTTCATGAGGATGAAGGACTGGAAACAGAGGGTACATCTATCCCCCTTGGAATGTCTTCACGTTTACTAGATGTAGTCTCTTCAACTCCTGCATGTTGCATGGACTGCACTAGACTATCATTTATTGGAACTGTTATATCCTCCTCTAAATTTAGTATTAGTGCATTTAGAATCCCACAAAAAATATTTTTATGAATTTTTTTCATAGTGGCACCAAGCTTAAATGCGTTTTCGTTATTGAGAAAAAAACGTTAAATAAAAAAGGTTTCTACTTCACGTTAAGTTAAAAGCCACAAGTACTTGAAATAAGCCGTAAAGAGTTTTGCGTTAGGTGGCGACTTGGCTGCACTGTTGGCATTACTGTTTTCAATTCACGACGGCAAGCATTTACGTATGTACGGGCTGTGTTCTCGTCGGCCCCCGATGTCAATATTATAAGTGAGTTAATTGGTCACAAAAACAAATTAAATTGATTTCATTTAGAAAACACTGAAACAGTGCTTCCGCCACTTGTATTAACTCACAGATTTTCGTAACACTATAACTGGCAATAGATCTGGAACTTCCAGACGGTCCTGACTGCGAGCAGTGCGCCGGCATCTTGGAGGAACTGGAGAACATCGATGACGACTGCGACAGACACGGCATTAAGTTCGTTAAGACCCAAGATTATTCCATAGCCGAGTCATACGGCGTAACAGACTTTCCAGTATTGGTCTACTTCGAAAACAACATACCTAATGTGTACGAAGGGTCTCTGACTGAGGAAGAGGAAGTTTTACAATGGCTGATTACACAGAAGACTGAAGATCGTATTGAACTTATTACTAGGGTGATGCTGGAAAAAATGGTTGAAGAAACGCAATATCTGGCCGTTTACTTTTGTAAGTCATGTTGTTGATGAAACTGAAAATTATAAATAAGCTACAGTTGTTATAGATATTGAAAGCAAATTTATTTCAGACAAAATTAATTGCCACATATGTGAGCACATACTCGAAGGGTTGGAGAGCATTGATGATGAATGTGACGTATACGGGATACATATGGTCAAGATCCAAGATCCGCAACTAGCCAAGCGATACTCCATCAAAACTTTCCCTGCTATGGTCTATTTCAGGTATAAAAACATATTTTTACAAATCATCAAAAGATTATCAACTTGATGGTCAGTAGCTCCCCTTCGTCGAGTCCACCTGGAAGCGTCCGTGGCATACTGGGTTAAGCATGTTCATTTCGAGTGCTGAGTTTTTGTTTGTTACTCAGGCCATATTCATAGGCTTAAGCATCACAGGCTACTGTCGACTGCAATAAAAAAAAACCCAAGGAATCGGTATAACTACATACCTAATGCTGGCCACTATACTATTTCCATTTCTTTATTTTCTCGATGACAGTTCTAATTTGATAGTTATAGTGTTGTGACCAAATAAGTAGTGGTATCGATCGCATATATTTATTATGTTTTGAACATAGACAAAGAAAAATGCAACAAAAACATTCAACGTTACGTTACGTTTATCGATAGCTCCATCCCTATCAGTTTCTCCAACTCTGCTATGACCTTGTACGTGCGTGCACATAATCTAGAAAAGACGCACGTTCAAATTTTCACAAAAGTTGTCCTTGAGAAAATAAAGAAATGGGAATTGTATAATAAAAAAGTTAATAGTAATTATATCGTTGGTTTGGCAGGAACGGCAATCCGTTGCTGTTTGAAGGTGATCTACAGAACGAAGAGTCTATCCTGGAGTGGCTCATCGATGACGACAATCGGGAACTAGCTGATGAAATTGAGTCCGTCAATGATCGCATGCTGGAGAGGCTGCTGTACGAGTCACACTTGCTCGCTGTGTTCTTCTGTAAGCTAAGCTATGCTATGCTATTATTATTTTCTTACTGTCTAAGAGATCAGGGTCTCCATACAAAAAATAATAGAGTTACACGTATATTATTAATCGAAGTTTAAGAAATTTAAGTCGTCTTGGCCTAAAGGATAAGACGTCCGGTATTCGTGTTGAGCGATGCACCGGTGTTCGAATCCCAGACCAATTTTTCTAATGAAATACATACTTAACAAATGTTCACGATTGACTTCCACGGTGAAGGAATAACGTCGTGTAATAAAAATCAAACCCACAAAATTATAATTTGCGTAATCACTGGTGGTAGGACCTCTTGTGAATGCGCACGGGTAGGTACTTGGCTATTTCTGTTGTGAAGCAGTAATGCATTTCGGTTTGAAGGGTGGGGTAGCCGTTTTAACTATATTGAGACCTTAGGACTCATATCTCAAGGTGGGTGGCGGCATTTACGTTGTAGGTGCCTATGGGCTCCGGTAACCACTTAACACTAGGTGGGCTGTGAGCTTGTCCACCCATCTACGCAATAAATAAAAAAGTTCCAAATGTATTGCGACTCTTCCGCCCGTTAAACCCACAAGCCCTTCACGTTGTGATATGTAAAATTAAAAAGTTATCAGAGTACATTTAAATTAGAAATTAATATTTTATTTTAGCAGATAAACTCTTTATACGGATGAAACTATTCTTGCTTATAATCTTAATACGGAAATAATAGAAAAACGAATTCACTACAATCGTTTTGGTTTTTGAATTTCTAGATGACGATGAAGATTGTCCCGAATGTCACGAGATCCTAGAGGCTCTGGAGCAGATAGACGGCGAGGTGGACCAGTACGGCATCGACTTCGTGAAGATCGCCAGCCCGGAGGCCGCGGCCGCCCACAACATCATCAACATACCCTCGCTCGTGTACTTCCGGAAGCAGGTGCCGATGCTGTACGACGGTGACCTGCACCAGGTCGACAAGGTCCTGCAGTGGCTCACCTCTCAGGACGTTTTCGAGATTAAGAACGAAATCGAAGAAGTCAACAGGAAAATGTTAGACAAACTCTTAGAGGAGAACGAGTTCTTGGCGGTTTATTTCTGTGAGTAATTTTCTAATTTGAATGACAACGACTGGAAGTTTCTAGTAATCGACGCGAAGTCAAATATAAGGCTTATTTTATTTTCTCACTAGCTGACTCGGCAGACTTCGTTGTGCCTCAATCGAAAAATAAAAGACCTAAGCTTTTGTGTAAAATAAACTTAAAACAAACAAAAGGAATCCGTCCGACGGAGGACACATCAAAGGGAAAACAAAATTGTTATTTTTATTAATATTCCGAGCTTTTTCATATTTATAAACCTTGTCTGGACTTCCACAAATACCAAAATCAGCCAAATCAGTCCAGCCGTTTTCGAGTTTTAACGAGACTAACGAACAGCAATTCATTTTTATATACATATATAGATTAACTTCGGTTTGCCTTATTTTATGAAAACTGATAGAGTGGTTACACTGTTTAGTTTTATTTATTTTAAGCGCATCCCAAGAAAATGTCAAACCAACACAATATACATTTTCTTAACTCAGTTATCATATTAATTTTATTAAGGAAAGTGAAAGATACGTCAAAAGCACATCTTGTTACTAATAAGTTTTACATTTATTACCTCTCAATTATCTTTAACAATGTGTAAGCTAATGTTACGCGCTGGGGTTTGGGATAAATAAAAATGTTCCACCAAAGTACAAGTTAACACTGTATTTGTACTTAAAACACTTCACAAACACTTTAAAATTCTGAATTCACTTCTTCCGCTTCGCTTCAGGTGATCCGTTCACTGTTTCGCTTTGAGTAGTTCCGATTACTAACTAACTACATGCTATCTCTGTAACGCTTTTATAGCCGATACCACATACCTAGAATTATCGAGAACATTCCACACATCTCTAGTATTGTGTTTCCGCTATCTGACAATAGATGGCGTTGTACTTCTCGGGCGTTCTAGATGCTACTAGATCCTTCAATATTCGTTCGACTATTCGGCGATAGATGGCGTTACTCTTACCGACGTAACACTAATTAATATACATAAATAAATAATGAATTTCAGATGAGAAGTCAACAGAAAGTCGCGCGGTCCTAGACAAGCTGGAGAACATTGACAGCGAAACTGATAACTTGGACATAACCTTCGTTAAAATGCAAGACCCGAGATACGCTCGGAAGTGGGGGGTGACCAAACTGCCAGCCATAGTCTACTTCAGGAAGAGATTCCCCAGCATCTACCGAGGTACTCTAGGAGCTTGTGTCACGACAGATGAGCACACGGACTACCCAATGTTAAGCGAGTACCGGTGTTCACAGACACTCCATGGAGTTAGCACGACGTGTGCGCGAGAGCACGGCGCGGCCTGAAGAAAGCTTCATATAATTTTTATAATTAAAAGCTTCCTACATTAATTAATAAGTAAATTTAATATTACCTCAAATCTATACTAATATTATAAAGCGGAAGAGTTTGTTTGTTTGAACACGCTAAGCTCAAGAACTACTGGTCCGATTTGAAAAATTCTTTCAGTGTTAGATAGCCCATTTATTGAGGAAGGCTATAGGCTATATAACATCACGGTAAGATACAAGCGGAGCACCAATAAAGAATGTTTCAAAATAGGGGTTTAAATAGGGAGTACACATAGACGTGTTGCTTCAGGTGACCTCATGTCGGAGGAGGAGGTCCTGGAATGGCTGCGGAAGAACAGGTTCCGTCAGCCCGAGCTGAACATATTCATGTACGCGCTGCTGGCGCTCTCCGTGGCCTTCATCATGTACACCGCCTTCCTGCTGCAATGCTTCAAGGCGACGCCTCCAGCTCAAACACAGCACCCGAAACAAGCGTGAGGTCTGGTCGGTGTCTCACGGTCGCCTTGTCCGTGAGGCCTGTTGTGTTACTGCATCGCTCCTTCGTTACCAATGATGGTATTTTGGAAGTTCTAAAATTGAACGTTTGTGTACTATTTTTTTAATTCTCGTTAAATGCGTGGAGCGGTTATTTCTATTAGATTCTTTGAATTATGTTAGTTATACAAGTTCTTGGGATCAAATTAATAGGAAATAGATTTGTTAGAGATCGTGTGCTTCGCAGAGAACTGTTGTAGAAACAAAATGGCCATATAATGTAAATTGATGTTGTTCGAATGTCCTCTTTAAGACTGTCTTGTTCTTCAATAGCTGAATTTATCTTTAAGATTAAGTGTTCGTTTTATTTTTACCTTAAGTACTTGTATTATTTTGCAAGGTGTAGGAGTACCTTAAATTATTATCTTAATTATTTTTTCTCAAATCATGTCTTGAGCAACGACATTAGAATGTATCTATGTTAACATGGTCTATTTCAAAGGTGTAATTCGTTTTACTTATTATTTTGTATACTTTGTGTTTGGACTATTTAATCAAATAATTACTGGCGATGGTTTGTTTTACCCCTTGGTTTGTCGATGTTTGTGAATGATTACAAGTTTTGGTCATGAATAAAACAAAACTTGCGACATAAATATTTATAATCGTAATTATATTAATAGTCCCTCATTTTGATCCACTTTCATGCCACTTCAAGACGCGTTTTTAAAATTAGTTTTAATATTAGCGTATTAGTCTTCCGTGAATTCACTCGCAAAGTTTTCTTGCTTTTGTATTTAAGGCTTCGTCAAACAGAGCGCGTAATTAGCGCGCGTCAGAACGCTAAACTGACGGCGCGCTGTGACGCCGAGATGTGTTGTATTACTATGGTAACATACCGTCAAACAGAGCCCCAGCTCTATAAATACGCAACGCTCTGTCGCGGCGTTAGGGCTGTTTCACAGTATATTACCATAGTAGTACTACACATCCCGGCGTCATAGCGCGCCGTCAGTTTAGCGCCCTGACGCGCGCTAATTACGCGTTCTGTTTGACGAAGCCTTAACGACTGTAAATGTATGCTGCAGAAATTAGATACGCTAATTTAAGAAATCCTGTTTTTTTTTTCTTTTACGACAATTTCTGAGTTAAAATGTCCAAATTACCTGTATTTTTGTTGGTTGGAGTTCAGTTTCTGCGTGTCTGTCCAATTGGCGGGACTTGGACGCCCGCGTGACCGTTTCACAGAAAATAACGAAAATAAAACAGAGTGAAATGTGGGAACACGCCCGAAACATTCTATATCATTCCCGCTCGTGTATAATATCGATTTGTAATTATATTTAAACCTTCAGGTTATACTCGTATGTATTATATATCATAGTTTCATTTTAAGATCGTGTGAGAAACGCATGAAAAACGACAAATATATTTTATAACTACGACACATTTGACAGATTGCATGTTTTTTTTTAATTTGACCACACGTAAGTACATTATTTAGAGATCTATCACGCAATTTTGCTAAATACAGGCGTTTTAAAAGGAAGATCTCCGATCTAGTGTTTTGACAAACTGAAGAAGATTTTAAAATACATTAAATGTCCAATTTAATATCGCTTTCATCACTTTCATACCACAACTCCGAACGGATCCAAAACTATTGTATTCATAATCTCTACGACTCAATTTGATTTAATATTTGTAAAGTTAACAACTTGGCGTCGCTCGATGGAGCAGGAGCTAGGGGTCTTGGGCATGACGTGGGAGGAGCTAGAACTGCCCAAGACCGATGTAAATGGAAAAATTTGATTCGAGCCCTACACCCCTGCAGAGGAATGATGATGATGATTTGTAAAGTTATAATTGCGTATCAAGCAATTGTTCCGAATGCGTAGTCGCTCGGACAGAGGTATCGGAGTTGCTAGGTTCCTATTAATCTGATATAAAGTTACATAAAAAAACCTTATAGCTAAAAGCGTTTAAAATTAAAAATTGTTTTATAGTAACGTAAATAAGTAATGTACGTCGGATCCCGTGTGACGAGCTCAATCGAGTGAAGCGTCTACATCTGCGCTGTTTTAATTATAATAATGTATATAAAAATTGTAAATATATAAATAAATGAATGTAGTGAATTCGTTTTTTTTTTCTATTATTTCCGTATTAAGATTATAAGCAAGAATAGTTTTATCAGTACAAAGAGTTTATCATCTAAAATAAAATATTAATTTCTAATTTAAATGTTTCAATTGAGCGTATCGTTTTAATGCTGCAATTAAGATATAGACAAGACGATAATACGTACTAACTTGGCTTACTCTGATAACGGTTTAATTTTTCATATCACAACGTGAAGGGCTTGTGTATTTAACGGGCGGAAGAGTCGCAATACATTTGGGACTTTTTTGTTTATTGCTGAGATAGGTGGACGAGCTCACAGCCCACCTGGTGTTAAGTGCTTACTGGAGCCCATAGACATCTACAACGTAAATACGCCACTCACCTTGAGATATGAGTTCTAAGATCTCAGTGTAGTTGCAACGGCTGCCCCACCCTTCAAACCGAAACGCATTACTGCTTCATGGCAGAAATAGGCGGGGCGGTGGTACCTACCCGTGCGACCTCAGAAGAGGTCCTACCACCAGTAATTACGCAAATAATAATTTTGCAGGTTTGATTTTTATTACACGATGCTATTCCTTCACCGTGGATGTCAATCGTGAACATTTGTTAAATACGCGTTTCGTTAGAAAAATTGGTACCCCCCTGCGGGATTCGAACACCGTTGCATCGCTAGATATCAATGCACCGGACGTCTTATCCTTTAGGCCACGACGACTAAAATCAGCCATCGACCGCCATCTCATATCTCAAGGCGGATAGGATATTTTCGGGAAACATCCGGTAAACATTTAACATCGGATGGGAACGAACTATGAACTAAACAAGCAACACGCCCTATCAACGAATAGGTTTTCCTAAAATTCACAGGTTTTAATAATGCGATATTACTATTACATAATAATCGTGGTAGTGATTCTGTGTGAATTACAACGCTATGACTCCTTGCCACCAGCACTTATAGCGGTAAGAGCAGTGATTACCTTTACATCTGATGCAACAGCCTGACAAGTTTCTCAAAGCAAACAATGAGAAAAGCCAGAAAATAGTATTAAAGCTTCGTCAGGAAAAGTATGCGATACGAAATGGCCATCGAGAATGATGATTATTAACCTAATGACTCCTAATAACCAAATGAAGAATTCGCTTTTAGCCTTTTTGTTAAAAATAACTAAACAGTATAAATTTTTAACCAAAATATTGTTAAGGTGGCGTGAAAAATGACATCTTATGTAATAAACTAATCGAAAAAGGCAAGCTTGATAATAAGCCCGATTACTGGTTCTTCTTAGGACCTGACTCCGTTTAGACTGGCGCAAGAGTAGAGTACATTTTACAGTTAATTCAAAACCTCCATTAAAAAATAAAAATCATCCAAAATTTTATTAAAACTATAATAAAAATGACTAACGATACAAAATAATGTAAAATGATAACATTAATCAGTCTGTAATTAAGGCACATACATTGCTAACACGTCCGTTTTTACTTTCAAGTTTTTAAGCGTTCCACATGATCGCGACAGCCGCATGATGTCCATGAACATAAGCTTACATTAAATGGAGACTGATGTAGATATGAATCAAACGTAAGATAAATATTTTCTGTTTCAGACGGTACCTAATTCAATATTTTTTTCATACAAGTTTTTTTGATCATTTTAGAAAATAACAGAGCTCAATATTCGGTGGCCGGCATTAAGAGAGATCTTCGTCCAGCCGTGGGCTGTTGCGGATGATGATGATGGAACACTATCACTAAAAGCGTTCATTGTAAAACATTCCTAGACTCAACAATTAACAGTTACTTTGTGCCGAAAAATTTCATTGTGATATAAATTCAACTAGGTGATAACAAGCTGCACTTCCTCGTGATTCTTCAAGTACTTGGACTTCTCGTTCTCGAAGAGCTGGACGAGTCGCTTCGTGAACTCCGCGTGGACCTCATCCACTTCCTCGTCTGTGGGCTCCAGGTTCCTCGTCACCTCCATCGGAGCACCCACTGAAAGGAAATACTTTTCTTCATTTTGAGATGCATTTCATATGGTTTTATTAAGCCAGCTCGTGTACAAAATTGCACTATGCACTAATTTATGTAACACCACACTCGCGTAAGTTATGACGGGCCTTATGCAATCTTTGTAAAGTGTTATCTTGTTCCGAAGGGACATTTTACTCCGCTTACAGATCATAGGATAAAGTCGGCAGAGAGTAAACGCGGCACGGTGGCGGACTGATTTAATGTGCGGTCGGAATGTCATTGATGCATCCAGGATCACCCAGGTCGTTATTAAAAAAAAACAAATATGAGCGGACAGAGAATGGAGCCTTGCGGGTTCCCTCTACTCGATATCGAAAAGAGCGGTTCGACAAAAAGTCCCGTATGATGAGCATGAGACTGTCCGGCACGCTCATGTTGCATACTTTGAAAATCAAACCGTTGTGCCAGACTTTGTCGAACGCTTTTGCGACATCGAACAGGAGGGCTCCCGTGTATATCGGTTTTGGTCGGTCAAGCCCTACGACAATATGCTCCGTGAGGCGGTGCACCTATTGTACGCATGACGTATTGTTTATAAATACGAGTACCACCATTCTGCCGGTTTCTGCCGCATATAGCGACGAGTTCCGGTTAAAAGAGTTTTACACTATACACGTCGACTTCGACCTTGTCTAATCCTAAGTGTATTTAATTGGTAATTAGTAGCTTTAGTTCCTTACACATAAACTAAACAACACGTGCTAGATATGAACGAGCAAAGTCTAGATTACTATGTCTAGGTTACTAAATGACCTTATCTATGTTATTACAAATACGACGCGCTGGCAACAGAGATAAATAAAGGTTGTTATTGAGATCTGCAATATTATTTTGTAAAATGTAGGTATATGTATTTGCATTGTAAAATCATTCGCTCCCTAAGCTTAGCAGTCAAAAAGGATTTATCACAATCTACTGGTACGGTTGCCTTATCTAGAGTAAAGTAAATTACCTACATTCTTTATTGTAGAACGATAATACATTCAAAAAGAAAATATGCGATATTTAAAGTATAAGCTGCGGTCTTAATGTTAAAAGTGATAGGTATATTCTGAATATTAGAGAACAACAATCAAGTCTAAAGAATATTAATTGCGGCGTACTACATAGTTATGTACAATTCGCAATTATTTAACTAAATTCACAGAGAACAATTAAACCCTATTGTTTAAATAAATCATTCCGAAAGACGTTAACAGTGCAGTTACTTGCGGTAGTACTCCTAAGCTAATCAAATAAAAAAAAAAAAAATAATTCAACATAAATGAAAGTACATACTTGTTGAACGTCAAAAAGAACTACCGCCAATTCACAAAAACTAGCCTCCGTCCTGAGAAGAACTGGCAAGAAACTAAGCGGGCATGTCTTTTTTTTTTTAAATATCAGTTTTTTTTTTAAATAGTAGTTTTTTTTTTAAATATTCATATTCATATAATAAGCTGGTGTTGCCACACTGTCGATTTTACCACCGATTCTCAATTTAGGTTCACCACTAAGAAGAACCGGCGAGGAACTCAGGGATTCCTTTTTTCTTTTGCACTCATTATGTAAGTGACTAAATTCTTCATCAAAATTAAAACTTAATGTTAGTGAAAAACACATTTAAAAAAAAAAAAGATTCTAAATTTTTTTTTTTTTTTCAAACCGACACGCATTACTGCTTCACGGCAGAAATAGGCAGGGCGGTGGTACCTACCCGCGCGGACTCACAACAGGTCCTACCACCAGTAATTACGCAAATTATAATTTTGCGGGTTTTACTTTTATTACACGATGTTATTCCTTCACCGTGGAAGTCAATCGTGAACATTTGTTGAGTACGTATTTCTTTAGAAAAATTGGTTCCCGCCTGCGGGATTCGAACACCGGTGCATCGCTTCAACATTATTGCATCGGACGTCTTATCTTTTAGGCCACGACGACTTCAATTTATCCGAAATGTAAGTTAAAGTTTGAAGTTTGTCAGTACCTTTGCCATAAAAAAAGTCTCGCTACAAAATTAGCAAGACCAAGAGATTGTGTGATTTAATTAAGTCATTGTGATATTGAATCTTATGTGTGTGTACCCTGTGCATAGCATTAAATTAAAATGCTAAGAGAATAGCTTTTTACATTACATTCATTTGATTGAAACAACCGTAATGCAACACTTTATAACACGGGAATTACAAATTCTAATAAGTAATGTTGCAATCCTATACTCGGCGATTAAACCGTATCTGTTCGTCTGTCTGTCTGTCCGTCTTTATTTCAACCCACAGACGTTCACTACTGCTCGAGCGCCTCCAAAGGAGACCTAACAGCTCAAGAGCAGCTGCTTCGCGAATGAATCTACTACCGGATCGGAATCGCGACCCGTTGAGAAGATCCGGCGAGAAACTCAGCAGGGTGATTCATGTGTTAGGTTGCAAGTCGAAAGTGTTAGGTTGCAAAGTTTGTCGAGTTCTACGAGTACGGTTACCGGGTCCCTAAGCCTACTCCTAGTGTTAGAGCTGAAAGCGTCTAGTGCAAAGGTTATAGAATCTGATGAATCCGTAAGAACGTGTTGTTTCAAATACTATTAAGCATAACAAAGCTTTCAGCCAGTACAATAGTATTAAAGTTGTGAAATGTACTTTTCATGAATTGTCAACAACAATCGCTTTCAACAATATTGTCGTGAGCTCGGCCGGTCCATATCCAATCTCAAGCCTACTGTCCTGCTGCATGGACGAAGAGAACGCACGCTGGCACTGCGGTACAAACGCGAGTAGGAACAGGAAAACGCAAATAACTCACCAACAGTTGTAACGGGACTCCTGAGAGGTACAACCCCGAACGAATACTGGAACATGCCCCTCCCAAGAGGGAAGACCGGCGACACTCCAGTTATCTGACGCACTTTTTCTTGTATCCTCCTCAGCAGGCTGTTCTCGGGGTTATTGAGAGGTCGGAAAACGTCAGTTTCACCGAACGAAAAAACGGGTACAAGGGACGCTCTGGAATTATAAAATTTTATGTCAAGCTAGCTGACCCGGAAGACTCCGTAGTGCCTCAATCGATAAATAAAAGACCTAAACTTTTGTATAAAATTAACTTCAAACAAACAAAAGAAATCCGTCCGACGGGGGACACATCATAGGGAAAACCAAATTGTTACTTTTATTTAATTCCGATATTTTCATATTTATCTACCTTTTAAACTTTTTCTGGACTTCCACAAAGAATTCAAGACTAAAAGTAGCCAAATCGGTCCAGCCGTTCTCGAGTTTTAGCGAGGCTAACGAACAGCAATTCATTTATATATATAGAATAGATAGATAATGCAATGCAATTTAACCATTATTTAAAGATTTAAGTAGTTTTCCGTTTATTTAATCTGTTAATCCAATTGAATTACGGCAATTTTAAATTTTATTAACTCTTAGGTATACCTACTCCCTTATCGTTTCGACCTTTGCTTTAGCTTTAGCTTGCTTTAGTTAATATTAGATTATATATATTGTATTATTATATTTATAATATCCTACAAATATTTTTCAGAAAATTATTATTAATAAGCTAATATTTTCGGAATGTGTTGTACATTAATACGCAAAATCAGATTTTATTATTGCTATGAATATTAGTCCGCAGGATATGTGCAGAAATATAATGTTATTATTTCCTATAGATTCTAAAAAATCTAACTTATCAAAAAATAATAAAAAATATATATGTATAAGGACAAAACAGCTATGTAGCATTCGGATTGTTAACCGACTTTCTTGGTTCTAATTTAGATAATTGGGCCAATGCTAGCATAAATATGACATACCCTGACTTCATAGCGATGCGAATAAATCCCTTTCGTCGGCTGAGAATGATTTTGTACTTTCCAGGATGCGAGTCAAGCGCCTCAGCGGCTCCTCCTACCATTATAGCCACACAATTCCCTTGAAACCTCTTCGGGTTCAGTAGGTGGAGCAAGCTCTCCTGTGACGATGCACAGGTTCCTAAGGAAAGAATTAAATCCCTGAAGAACGGGAACAAGAAATGTCCCCCAAGCACTATTAAGTGAGGCGTCAAGCCCGGGAATAACTTGTGGAAATTTAAAGCGTTCGTGGCAAATGAACAATACGCTCCCGACGACAATACTCCGTGAGGGTAGCAAGCGAAGAGGTAGTTCTTGGATGGTTCCAAATCTGCCGTCTTGACTAATTTGATAGGGAAGTAATCGCGGAAATAGTTCCACCAGCCCCAATTTCTGACCCACTGTATTCTGTAATAAAATACACACCAAATAATATTCACGGAAATACTGCCTGTGCCGCAATTAGGGCTTATGTCCAGCATTGAATTAATTGACTTAGAATTATGTTGATATTTATTGAATAAAAAAATTACAATTTAATAAATACACTTCTTTGAATAGCTGTTTTTATGGATTGCACGTGTGGATGAGCTCACAGCACCCCTTAATTTTAAGTGGTTATCAGAGCCTATAGACATCACTAGGCGAGTGTCGCCATCTTGAGAAGACGGCGTTTCAATCAGGTGTATATACAGGTATATACGGGCGTCTTATTCTTTAGACCACGACGATTTCAAAATTCTTATTTAACATTAAATAAACATCCTTTATATGAAGTAAAAAATATATGGTGTTTTTCACAGAGTTAAGCTTGTCTATTTAGAAAAAAATCACCTGAAAATGAACTACATATTTTGAATACGCAATAAGGTTCTGAACTCACGTTCGACCACCCTTGTGGCATACGTCAATGTCGTTTAGCATCCAAGCAGCGTACAGTATTCCAAGCCACCAGTAATCAGAGTACAGCAATGTGAGGAAGAGGTACAGCAGCGTGCCTTGCCCGAACAGCGCCAAGCACACCCAGGCGGTTGCGGCCAGGGTCTGGAGACGCCGCGACATGGGCACGTTGAGAGGAGCCCATTCTATTCCCACACTCCGTGATATTTTTCTGTGGAAACGAAACTTACTATAGAAATTTATTTATATTACTTGCTACTAATATTTTTAATGGTGGTAGGGCCTCTTGTGAGTCCGCACAGGTAGGTACCACCACCCTGCCTATTTCTGCCGTGAAGCAGTAATGCGTTTCGTTTTGAAGGGCGGGGCAGCCGTTGTAACTATACTGAGACCTTAGAACTTATATTTCAAGGTGGGTGGCGCATTTACGTTGTAGAAGTCTATGAGCTCTAGTAACCACTTAACACCAGGCGGGCTGTGAGCACGTCCACCCATTTATGCAATTAAAAAAAACAAAAAAACATTTTTTTAATTGCCTTTGTAGGCAGACGAGCATACGGTCCACCTGATGGTGAATGGTTACCGTCACTCATGGACATCAGCCTTGTTTGAAGAAGGGAATACTTCTGAAATGCCTTCATCAGAGTGTCTGTGCTCAGGGACCTTGGATACGAATTACATACTACTGTATTTGCTTATACTGGGAGTGACAATATTATTTATTTCCATTTGATCTCGGTAAAACAAACTACTCTCTTGGTGTAATTGCTTATATTCAACAATTGTATCAAGCTTCATAAGAAGAAGATGAGTGGTTTAGGGATATGTAGGAGAAACATATAGACATTTATTTCTATTTGATGGCTACCAGGGACTGACTTATATATGCTTAAATAGTACCCAGACAAGCAAACAAATCTGTTCATTACACGAATGTTTGCCAGATGTGGGAATCGAACCCCACCACCTGTCCTGGTGAAACTGGAAAGGCCTCCGGGCCACCAGTAATCCTTCAATCATAAAAAAAATAAAAAAATAAAAAATAAAAAAAGAATCGAACCCGCGACCTTCGGCGCAACAGTCTAGGGCGCTAAATACTGCACCACCGGGTCATTATGCAAATAGATACTTCTCTGTGTCAGTCTAGCCATCAATTTAATTAACAAATGGCTCTGGCTGAAGTTCAAAGAACACGTTAATTAAACTGTGTAACGAGACGCAAGTGAATGTTCGTATCGCGAACTACCTTGAATATAAGTCAATGACGGTGTTCAAGGGAATAATGATGTACAATCGAGGCCGTCAGCGCAAAAATGGCCTAAGCTTAGCATAGTTATTATGGAGCAATGAGGTTTAAGTTTCATGAATTTGAATTTGAGTAGACAAAAAAAAACAATACGCGCAAAAATATTTTTTACATAATGATGTGTGCTTAGTGTGAGTTTTTTAACGTTCTCGATAGCGTAAAAGTTAATTCAAATTTGTTTGCAGTCGGAACAGCGCCCCTAGCGGCAAGCGTAGGCAAACTTTCCAACTCCATACAAATTTAAGTTAACTTTAACGCTATCGAGAAAGTTAAAAAACTCGCACTAAGTACACTGTTATCTATGGGTGAAAGTATGGATAGGGCGATTTTGCATCAAAATTTATTATATTATAAATAAATTGCAATATACATATAAGCATGATTATGAAAAATTGTGGGTTAGGCCACTTTTGTGTGCTTCGGCCTTAAGATATTTGAAGTGCCTTTCAATCGCGAGATTACCAATCTGTGACTAGACATACGTAGTTACCGAATGCCGTTAGCTTCTGTAAATCATCATGTGAGGTTTGTTAATAGTTGTCCAAACAAATGTCTTCACGGGTACTGTAGCCAGGAGCCTCTAAGTAATAACAGCTTATTCACATTGTCGATATTATAAATGAAGGTTTGAATTTAAAACCGTATGCTGTTTCGCCAACATCATCATTATGCGTGAAATCAGTTACTCTAATGTTGGCCCGCTGATCGGAAATCGACCTTAAGCTAACACCTTAAATTTTAAACTTTTTTAATTTTTATTATCAGTATTAGTAACTTTTTTTTTTGTTTCCTTACTAAAGTAAAAGAAAAAACCAATTATTTCCAATTTCTTTTATTGAGATCAGTATAGCACGTAGCAAAACATTTAAAATTCATTATTATCTTTTAATTTCATTTTCCTCCAACGAATTTTGAAGAATTTATATTTAATTTATTTCATTGCAAAATAATTGACCTTTACCCTTATTTTCCTCGTAACTGTACTCTCTGTAATTCGCTGTCGTAACAATCATGAGTAATAGTGTGGAATAAGTATGGATATGTCTCCTCAAATTATTTTAACTATTGTAGCGAAGGAATAAAGGCGTGTTATGATACAACGGAAAAGTATTAGATTGATGACTGACTATCTTGTTAATCAAATGAGATACATCGCATATATTACGGCTATATTATAACAAGCTGGGCAGAGGCAATCACTATGTGGTGCTTGATAATGAAAAAATCAGACACAAGCATTTTTATAGATGTCTCTAGAGCAGGCAGAAGATAAACACTACATAGTATAAAACAAAATCGCTTTCTCTGTCCCTATATCTGTCTGTCCCTATGTATGCTTAAATCTTTAAAACTACGCAACGGATTTTGATGGTTTTTTTTTTAATAGATAGAGTGATTGAAGAGAAAGGCTTATAATGTTTATATGTATAATAAATTCCATCAAATAGTGGAGAAATCAATAATAAATTATGGTTTCCGAAACGAAGCGAGGGCGGATCGCTAGTAAAATAATAAAAGAAACACAGTGAAAACGGAAAAAAAAATTGTGCCTTTTCATACAGTTTAAGCACTTATGTTGTGTTTAGTTAGAAAATCTGATAACATTATTGTAATAATACAGCCCATGGTCGAAATTGAATGGATACCCGTTATTTCTGATAAATACTTTTGGGTTAACTTGTAAGAGTCTCTCCCCATAAACTACAGATTGAAAATGCGTGTCTTTATCATAAAAATACAAAGTACGATGAACCTTTGAACACACACAAAATTTATCAGTAAAATTTTAAAAGGTACCAGTTTATTTGATAAGCTATCAATATTAATTCTATATATGTTACAAATTGTGAAACGTTTTGGCTACGACACGCTATGATTTGATTTGGCGTGTCCCCAAGATAGCGTAAGTTTGAAAGTAATCAGAGATACCAATTCTACATTAGGGATTTCAAAAAACAATGTTTGTTTTGTAACTAGCATCATTTTATTTTGTTATTAGGACAGTAAAATCTGTAGCTTAGTTCATCTAAAGAGGTAATAGAGGCTTTTAGAATCTACCGTCAAAATCCGAATTCCAGCCAAATAACAAATATTCTACCTTCCAATCCGAAATAAATGACTGTTCTGCCACAGAATAACATAAGACGCGGTAACTTCAACCATACGAACTCATCTTAAGATTTAAATTGCCGTGACAAATACAAAATTTTTGACAGTAACTACAAGACCGGACTGGATTGAATATCGTTGCTCACCTCTAGTTATGAGGTCGGAGTCTCAAAATATCACAATAAAGTTTATTCTACCCTTTAAACGGAAATGCGATAGGGATGCGCGGTACCTAACTACTCGTGTGGCGGTACTGGCACCAGTTTTGTTACTTAGCTGTAATAATTATTAGCGTCCGCAGTCTGTACACAGTTTATTTACATTAAGAGGATAGGCGCGAGGCCTCGTTGTGGATGTCAGCGTTCACAAACAATACATCTCCAAACAAAAACTCATATAAAATACAGATTGAAACATATAGCTTCGTAACAAACGTTGCATTACAACTACAATATGAAAACGAAAGAACTCAATTTGTATTTATCGTAATCACTGTTCAAAACTTTAATTTAATATTATTGCGTTCATCATCGTGTTGGAATAATATGCACTCTTGGGATATGTACATTTAGATACCTGTCATAATAATAATAATGTCTGTCCTCTATTTATTCAGGCTCACATGAATATAACACGTTTTTAAATGTTTGCAGTGTAAATAACTAGTTCACACGCCATTTCCAAATATTTTTAAAACAACAACTACATAATTATTTCATTTTACATACCTAAACATGTCAGCCGCCGTTTCAAGCATCCCAATAACAATAATTTATTTCATACACGTTGACTCGCTAATAATGAACACGCGGGCACACGACCGAACATTTCTTATCTCGGCGGACGACTGTGGGACTGTGGGACGGGCCGAGGACTAATCTCGAATCATTTGGTGTCTAACTACATTGATTGTGTTGTTGTCTATGGGATTAAGTGTTCACTTGTACTTAAATGAGTCGTTTGACACTGTACTGACCTCAAATCTTATTACATCCCACTAGGGTTACCAGCTACTTTTTTTACCTACCTATGCTGATAGCCTTGAGAGGTTATTTCAGCTTCTCCTTGACGTGTAGGTGAGCTCACGGGGCTCTAATTGGGAGTGCTGCTAACACTAGCCCTAGCAAGAGCAGTGCTTCGCAGAATCTACCACCGGATCGGAAACGTGACCCACTGAGAAGATCCGGCGAGAAACTCACTGGGTTGTGTCTATGAGTTAATTCGCTCGTCGAGTCCTTCATCGCAAGCGACGGGCTCGACGAGGACGGTGACCGGTGCTTGTGGTGCCTAAAAGCACCGTTAATGGATCGGTAGGATCCGTAATGACGTGTTTAGGGCGACGTCGACTGTTTATCATTCGGTGTACAGCATTGGGTATGAACTAGCTGCAAGACTATTGATACGTAGGCATTCAAGATATGAGTGAGTAAATGAGTCTTGTATTTTGTATATTGTGTGACAAGCTTACAGTCCATCTGGTGTGCAGTGGTTCCTAAAGCCCATGAACATAGCAGCATGGATACCTGCAAAAGCTATCCCACTCTCCGAACTGGAACGTTTGACTGTTTCGCGGCAGAAAAAAGGGGGATAGTGGTAACTGCTTGTGCGGGCTTTCAATAAACCTCATCATCTCATCATCATCTCAGCCTGTCCATTGTCCACTGCTGAACATAGGCCTCTCCAAGTGATCTCCAGTGCGGCCGGTCCGTTGCCACCTGCATCCAACGTGACCCAGCGGTTCTTACCAGGTCGTCGGTCCATCTCGTAGGTGGCCGTCCCACACTGCGCTTGCCAGTACGTGGTCTCCACTCGAGGATCTTTCCGCCCCATNACTAGGGGCCTGGTCTCTCTGTTACTTTCCATGGAGGTATTTAGCCTACTGTACCACGCTGGCTAGACGGGTTGGTACAGGGTTTAATTTCGAGTTTTCCTTCTCTTACACTGATGTCTTGTGCATATTCCCTTAGTCGGTTCTTACGACTCCCTGGGATTGTATAGGGGTGGCGACACATTGTATTCTTACTCCGTCACCACACGGACCAATATCGGAATACGGACCAATATCGGAATACGGAAAACGGAATGTCAATAAACCTGAACACCAGTAATAAAGGGTTTTATGTAAACTTCCCTTGTAATGTGTATATTTTTAATTTTGTCCACGTGACTGTAAGAGTCATTGTCGCTCAGGGACAAGAAGGGTGCTGAAGCCGCAGTCAGCCCGCCACCTGTCGGTAATATGACGAATACAAAAATAACATTCTGGTTGTTAGTACATATGTGATGTAGTACATATTAATGAACGGCGGTAAATTATGTAACATCTTGACAACACTTGTTCAAACAACAGCATTTAAATCAAACACAAAATTTATAATACTATTCAAATGCAACTCGTCTGCATTTGAATAAATCAAAAATACATTATCAAAATCCATACAAATATGTGTTTGTGATTGAGAGTGTTTTGTTGACTTGTTATACAATCTAATGTAATATATTATGTTGTCATATAATTTTAATACTCGTATATCATGTCAATTAGGTCGAGTTAAGAGAACAATGAGTTAGTAAAATGAGCTGCGGTAAACCAAAGATTAAGTAAAAACCAAATTAACAATAAAATGGAGGAATACCTCGGAAATAAGGTACACTTAATAGTTTCTGAATGAAACTAATGTTTTTTTTTAAATTTTTATTGCATAGCTGGATGCATGAGCTCACAGCCCACTCAGCGTTAAGTGATTACCGGTGCCTATATAGACATCTACTACTTAAATGCCGCCACCCACCTTGAGACATGAGTTCTAAGATCTCACTTTTAACAGTACAGCCCCACCCTTCACACCGAAACGCATTATTGCTTTACGGCAGAAATAGGCAGGGTGGTGGTACCTGCCCGTGCGGACTCACAAGACGTCCTGCCACTAGTAAATGTAGTAAAATTCAGAATAATTGAAGCCCTCACAAGGAATTTCGGCATTGGGGGCATCTGCGTAAGATGAGCCCGGCCATGACTTGCTCATTCTGCTTCGAAGAGTTGGACCCTACATAACACACACTCCGTGAGCATGACGGCCAATAAAAACAAGAATGAGCGTCTAGGGCAATGGTTACCTTTGCCAATATCAATCTGAGCCTTAACTTCTATACCTAATTGCAGTGTTTGAATATCAGTAGCGGAAGCGATACAAAAAATCCTCAGGGTCGAAACGACAGGCAATTGTATGCCTTAAGATATGAGAAAAGATCGAGTTTTTATGTATTATGGTACTAGCCGTACTCGCCCGCTTCGTTGGGCATTAAAAATTAACATTATTATTTATTATCATTATTATTAGGGAGTCCAACACTCATATAAATATTAGCCTATCCATTAAATACGTGTATTTTTTACATGGATACCAAGTTTCAAGTGAATCGGATGCACGGTTCAGTAGTTATAACGGAACATCCGCAAAAACCACTATAGATTTATTTAATATAGTGTAGATTCTCGTGTCCTAGTCACAATAACGTGAGCAGTTGCAAAAGAATCACCTCAAGATGGAGTGCTCCTCGTATCAAAAATGAGTCCATTTTCTGACGACATCAAATTACAGTGAAACTTCTTAATGACGTTGCTCGTTCGTCTGCGGGTGACTGCGCTAATGTCGACTACACACATTGGGCCACTAGGAAATGATCAAAGGAAAATACACATTTCAACAAGAAAACATTTATTAAATTTCTCTTTCGTTGTGCTTCGTTGTTAAGTCACTGTTAATAAGAGCGTCTTTGAAGTTAATATCGAGACTTCTAGAAAACAATTCCTCTGTGCCCCGGCCTTGCTGACGTCCACGGGCGACGGTGACCACACTCGGTTAAGTGAGCCGTCAGCCCGTTTGCCAAAAGGCCAAAAAACGATATTAAGCAGCTTCAAGTTTGTTACAATAAATAATTGTAATAAATACATCAATAGAACAATCACACCCAGACTACAAATAGTTAAGGTAATTAGTGCGTTATATGTTTATTCCTCGTTTTTATCAACGGTTGATTACTTAACAGAACTGATTCTGGCTACAGCTCAGTGACCCCTCGTTCCAAATCACTAATCCTATCGCGGTTCTAGTTATTGTTGGGCGATCAATTAATGAAGTCGTCGTGGCCTAACGGATAAGACGTCCGGTGCATTCGTGTTGAGCGATGCACCGGTGTTCGAATCCCGCAGGCGGGTACCAATTTTTCTAATGAAATACGTACTCAACAAATGTTCACGATTGACTTCCACGGTGAAGGAATAACATCGTGTAATAAAAATGAAACCCGCAAAATTATAATTTGCGTAATTACNACCAATTTTTCTAATGAAATACGTACTCAACAAATGTTCACGATTGACTTCCACGGTGAAGGAATAACATCGTGTAATAAAAATGAAACCCGCAAAATTATAATTTGCGTAATTACTGGTGGTAGGACCTCTTGTGAGTCCGCACGGGTAGGTACCACCGCCCTGCCTATTTCTGCCGTGAAGCAGTAATGCGTTTCGGTTTGAAGGGCGGGGCAGCCGTTGTAACTATACTTGAGACCTTAGAACTTATATCTCAAGGTGGGTGGCGTGTTTACGTTGTGGATATCTATGGGCTCCAATAACTACTTAACACCAGATGGGCTGTAAGCTCGTCCACCCATCTAAGCCATAAAAAAAAAACTTCAGCGTAACATATAAGTATTACCACTACCACAGCAAATGGGCCTCTCCCGCCCTGTCATTTAGGAAGATTTACTTTTCTACTGAGTTACATAGAAACCTCATTCCACGAAGCCCTTAACGCGGTCAAAGACATAACAAAAAATGAAACTCTGTCTAAGCACGATACTCACGACCCTCGGCAGTGAGGAAACGACGCGAGTAGGAGAAGGAGACACGCACTTCTTTTATTTACTATTCACTACTTGTATTTTCTCAAAAAAGCTAATGGGGCCACGACACTCAGCACTGAGGATTATCGACACAAGTAGGAGAACTTATATTAAACTTAACAAAATACAGATCTAAAAATCATAACAATAATATAATAAGTCGTTTTTTTTATCAAATTCAAGAAACGAAACCGCCGGTTGTCTAAAGTACATTTTCTGAAAATGCATATTGGCTGCATCATTATTTTCTTCCTTTAGACATGTAGGTAGGCGTAGGACGGAATTTCAATGACAATGTCACTACAATAACCTTTACCACCACACACGCACCACTATATTTAATTAGCAAAGAAAAACCAGCCTTATGAGTACTGTAATTAAGCTTAAAAACGTTTTTGAAGAATTCTGTGTCGAAAATGTTTTCTTCTCAAAGCCAAATATTAATATTTATTTACTAATTATAGTACTGGTGGTAGGACCTCTTGTGAGTCCGCACGGGTAGGTACCACCGCCCTGCCTATTTCTGCCGCGAAGCAGTAATGCGTTTCGGTTTGAAGGGTGGGGCAGCCGTTGTGACTATACTGAGACCTTAGAACTATATCTCAAGGTGTGTGGCGCATTTACGCTGTAGATGTCTATGGGCTCCAGTAACCACTTAACACCAGGTGGGCTGTGAGCTCGTCCACACATCTAAGCAATAAAAAAAAAAAAAAAGTATACTATATTTTATTTACCAACTCAGATCATCTGTTGACACGCAAAACAAAATAAATCAACTATCGCTAGGTAAGCATGATCTTGCTTAAGTCAATGCCTAATGTTTCTCATTGTAAATAATTCGAAAAATCGTCCTTGCAGAACTTTGCAGAATTTTCTAAATATATGAACTGTTTACACAGATCTTATCGCATAGAAATTGCACTTAAGTTGTAACAAAAATTCATTTTTTAAGTGGCCTATTATTATTTTTTTTGCTAATTAAAAACTTGTGGTGATTAATACAGCTACTCCAAATTGTTTCACAATATTCCCTCAGCCTTGTACTAGGTGATGACAAGCTGTACTTCCTCGTGATTCTTCAAGTACTTGGATTTCTCATTCTCGAAGAGTTGGACGAGCCGCTTCCTGAACTCCGCGTGGACCTCATCCACCTCCTCGTCTGTAGGGTCGAGATTCCTCTTCACCTCCATTGGAGTACCCACTGCAAAAACACGTTTTGTGAATCAACAATTGTTCAACAAGCAACAGTTAGCTGCACACCTAAAATTCTTTCAAAGTATTCTTTGCGACCAAGCGTCACGGTTTATGTTGCACAATACATGATCACCATCGAGATATTATAATCATCTCGATGATGATCACCTAAAAAAAGCGCCCGGTGTGCTCGTATGAATTTTATTTTTTCATTGTTTAGATTTGAGGACAATTTAATTCACCTGGTATTAAATGGTTACTACACAACAACAAGGTAAATGCCGCTACCCACCTTGAGAAATGAGTTTTAGATCTCAGTTCCATAATACAAGTATTACCCTACCTGGGGTTTACTATTGGTAGAACCTCTTGTGAGTCCGCACGGGTAGGCGCCACTACCCTGCCTGTTTTTGCCGTGAAGCAGTAATGCGTTTCGGTTCGAAGGGGCAGTCGTTGTAACTATACTGAGACCTTAGAACTTACATCTCAAGGTGGGTTGCGCTTTTACGTTGTAAATGTCTATGGGCTCTAGTTATAAGCAATAAAAAAAAACTGATGGAATATGTGCGTCCACATAAGAAGGCACCACAACTGTCTTGTCTATTTCTGCGGCAGTCGCTATATGATCTAAGACTTCTGGCTCTAAAGATGCATGGCAGTCAATAGGATCCGGTGACCAATAAATAAAGCGGGGAGAGGTCAGTTAGCTAGTTTCAAATTCATAATAATTCCTAGAAACTTGACAATCAAGTGCATCTTACCCACTGTTGTGACAGGGTTCCTCAAAGGTACAACACCAAAGGAATATTGGAACAATCCCCTCCCCAAAGGGAAGACTGATGCTATGCCGGTGTGTCGGCGCAGCTTCTCCTGAAACCTCCTCACTAGACTATTGTGAAGAGGTCGAAAAACTTCGTTTTCGCCAAATGAAAAGACAGGGACTAGAGACGCTCTGAAATGTGTAATGTTGATCAGAATAATACTATTACATAATGTTATGTCAGTATGAATTCAGTACCAAGCTAAAGTTTATACTCTCAATGTAGCGTGCTCTAGCATACATTGCTTAATATGAGCCCATCGTCTAGAATTTACCAAAGTTTCATCCGCCATTGGAGCAGATAACTGCGCGCATCCACAATGCGTTTCCTGAGATCTTGTTTCCTTACTAAGCTGATAGGCTATGTCAGCGTAACCTTAACGTGTAGATGAGCTCTCAGGGCTCAAACCGGAGGTGTTGGTAACACTAACCCTAGCAGGAGCAGTGCTTCGCAGAATCTACCTCTGAATTGGAAACGCAACCCACAGAGAAGATTCGGCGAGAAACTCAGTGGGCCGTGTCTCTGGGTGAATTTACTCATCGAATCCTTCGTTGCAAGCGACGGGTTCGGCGAGGACGGACCACGGCAGTAAAAAAAGCTGGATCATAACGTACAAAATAATTTGCAAAAGAAATATGCTTCGTGCGATAGAAGGAACACGAGGACTTCAATTTGCTGTAAGGGCCTATCTACGTTTAAGTCTTTACCTACAAAATTACTGTTTAGTTAATGTCGTTTCTATACACTATATGTTTTTTCCTATGAATCAAAATATGACCCATAGTATCGATGCATCAGTGCCAGCGCAGTGGTCATTTCTCAATGCCCTCATTGAAGAAGTCAAGCAGACGATTCCGATCAGGTATACGATACGAGATATTCCGGGCCGCACATGAATTACGTTTGAAAAGGCCAGTATTGTAAAATGGCAACTTCATAGACCTATTATTAACCATAAAGAATATACGGTTGAGTTAACGACAAATAGTAGTCAACATAAATTATTAATTTAATTTGTAGAAAAATTAGTATGCTCAGTGCGAGTTTTTTAACGTAGCTTTCATTCGTTCGCCGCTAGAGGCGCTGTTCCAACTCCATACAAATTTGTGTTAACTTTTACGCTATCGAGAACGTTAAAAAACTCGCACTAAGCACATTGAGTGCGAGAAACTCACTCACTTACCCCGACTTCATGGCGATTCTAATAAATCCTTTTCGCCTGCTGAGAATGACTATGTACTTTCCAGGATGTGAATCCAGCGCCTCAGCGGCTCCCCCGACCATCATAGCCACGCACTGCCCCTGGTATCTCTTCGGGTTCAACAGATACAACAAACTCTCCTGTGATGGTGCACATGTACCCAAAGACAGGATTACGTCTCTGGCAAACGGAACGAGGAAATGTCTCCCGAGGATCACCAAATGGGGCGTCAGGCCCGGGAATAGCTTGTGGAAGTCGAGCGCGTTCGTTGCAAAAGAACAAAACGCGCCCGACGACAGCACGCCGTGAGGGAAGCACGCGAAGAGGTAATTCTTAGATGGATCCAACTCTGCTGTCTTGACTAATTTGATAGGGAAGAAGTCCCGGAAATAATTCCACCAGCCCCAATTTCGAACCCATTGAACTCTGTAAGTATTGAAACTTGAAATTATTATTTATAGTAATGTTACCGGAGCTTAACCTAGATAAGCCCAGCCAGTGTCAGGTAGTTAGTTATCAAACGTGGATGCCGCCACTCGCCTTGAGACATGAGGTTACAGTTACAAATGTCATGCTGTTCAAACTGGAACGCATGATGATGCGATAGATAATGATAGCTATTCTTTTGAGTTTACAATAACTCCTTTGTTTTTGAATGCACTGTATTCTCAGAAATATCAACTCAATCGATTGGTCTGTATTGTGCACTAATATCATTTGTCCCAAAAAAAATCCGCAGTCAGGGTCACAGTGAGGTCAGTCAGGTAATCTGATAAATAAGGCGACAAGTGGACGAATACAGATTTCTCTTTTTCTCTCTCTTTCTCTCGTTTGTCGATTGTATACAGGAAAGTGTCTCACAAACTCACGTTCGGCCGCCTTTATGGCAAATCCCAATGTCGCTCATCATCCACACAGCATACAAAAAGGCAAGCCACCAAAAACTGGAGTACAGCAGCTTGATGAACAGGTACAGCATGATGCCTTCTCCAAAGATAGCTAGAAATACCCAGGCGGCCACAGCAAGGGTTTGAAGCCGACGATGCATTGGCACGTCTAATGGCGCCCATTCTATTCCGGCTGATTTTGACACTTGTCTGTGGAAAATGAAAATTATAAATTAAATGTTGTATTAAAAAGTGATCGACGTCTATTAATTATTGAAAGGTGAAAACGAAATACAGAATTCTTGAGCAATTATTTGCAATAAAGACCATGGTACTAAATATCTAATATTTTATTTATTTATTTTTTATTGCTTAAATGATTGAACGGGCTCACAGCCCACCTGGTGTTAAGTGGTTACAGGAGCCCATAGACATCTACAACGTAAATGCGCCACCCACCTTGAAGTATAAGTTCTAAGATTTCAGTATAGTTACGACTGCCCACCCTTCAAACCGAAACGCATTACTGCTTCACGGCAGAAATAGATAGGATGGTGGTACCTACCCGTGCGGACTCACAAAGATCAGGACCAGCTTAATTAATTATTTGTTAGTAAGTTATCAACGAACCAAAACCAGTTATCTGTAAAATTTGTTCGTAATTCGGCAACAGAATGTTCTAACAACTTTAAAAAAAGTACTATACGCCTTTGTTACGACTTACAAATTTCATATCTCACGTCACTCTTGACTGAAAACTAAAATTATAAGAATCGTCCCAATAACAAGAAATTGAGTTTTTGTCTGAAAATATCACAAAAGATTTCATGCAAGTAATCATGGCACACTGAAGGTTTTTTTTCTATTGTAGTATTTCGTATTTTTTCTAGTGTTCGTATTTTGAATAACCAGCTATCTAAGTCCTAGTTTTTTGGATGTTGCATTCCTGGATGTTCCTTCTTCCTTCTCATTTGTAAATATGTAGCACGAAAAGACGCGGATTTAAACAAAGTACCTAGCTGAAGCCGAATATTACTCAGATGCGCATTTTGGCAGAACGTCGTGTTCGTATGTGCAGCAGTATCTGAGATATGGATGACGATGATATAAAATGTCAGGAATAATGTTTTTATTTATTTAATCCACTGTACTTCATGAAGCCGGTAGTTTCGTTTGGAGCTTAGAAAGAAGTACGAAACTATATTTATACACTATCGATGCATCAGGTACACGATAAAATAGGGAAAACAGATACTTGATAACATCCCTTATCATATATTACCATTACGGCCGAATGATCACGATAAGCCTTTCGTCTGACTCATAACAAAAAATCCGATTATCAATGAAAAACTTTTATCTAGGTTAATTTATAAATGTCGTACCATTTGCTACACCTAAACTTAAGGCTAATTCACATAAGGAGTTTCTCGAATTCGAACGGAGCAAATAATATTATAATAGGAAATGCGATTTGTCATATCAAAGTGAATCGTATGATAAATAATTAATCAGCCTTGACTGTTACCACGACGATATAAACACGTCAACGGCGATATTCAATTTGACATTATTAACCGTAATTCACCTTTAGTTGTCTTAATCCGCATCTTCATCGATTAAAGTGAAGCCCTGATCGTAAATCAGCGTTATTGTAGTGCAGTGCCAGAGACAGTCAAGTCACGGCCTCCTTCTCAAGTCTCCTTTGAAGAAAAGCATCTCGTAGAAACGTTGGAGAGTTCGTGGTGGGGCTTAACACTGCTGAATCCGCGGATCATTTTAAAAGGATAATAAGAACAAACAATTCGGGAGTTTGATATGCTCTTTGCTGTTGAGTGCTATGACAATAACTTGTCTTTTTTTTTTATTGCTTAGATGGGTGGACGAGCTCACAGCCCACCTGGTGTTAAGTGGTTACTGGAGCCCATAGACATCTACAACATAAATGCGCCACACACCTTGAGATATAAGTTTTAAGGTCTCAGTATAGTTACAACGGCTGCCCCTTCAAACCGAAACGCATTACTGCTTCACGGCAGAAATAGGCAGGGGACTCACAACAGGTCCTACCACCAGTAATTACGCAAATTATAATTTTGCGGGTTTGTTTTTTACTACACGATGTTATTCCTTCACCGTGGAAGTCAATCGTGAACATTTGTTAAGTACGTATTTCATTAAAAAAATTGGTACCCGTCTGCGGGATTCGAACACCGGTGCATCGCTACATACGAATGCACTGGACGTCTTATCATTTAGGCCACGACGACTTCAAACGACTTCAAACGACGACTGTCTGTAATGAAAGCTCAAATAAATGATGTTTTAATAAATTAATAGGCCCCGTATCAAGTGTACCTATTATATTTATAGACCGGTCCCAAAACGATACTGCAACGAAATTGGTTAAGGAAACCTGAAGGAAACCTAAGGAAACCGGCCATATAAACTTTCTGTCGTACTTTTCGGAACCACATTAATCAGCAGCTGCTAAACCCCTAATGGACTTATTCAACATCCATGACTGATATTCCACACACAGTACAGATATACAACTACGTTCAGGATAGCCTGCAGCGTTTTGAAATATGTATTATTATTATTTTATATTATTAATTTTAGCATTTTCTGACGAGGTCGCGCGGCGCGGTGTCATCAATAAAACGCGCGGCAGACTCGATATTAAAAAAAATGACCGGATAAGACCGTATCGCATTCTAACTCGGTAGTAGCACCGCCTGGACAGTTGGTCAGCCTGTTAACCCGACCACACTGGCCGATACCGAATCGTTTTCACCGAAGACTGTCGGTCAGACATCCTTGAAGTTTGTCGGGTTACATTATTGACCGTGATCGCCCCCTCCTACCTGGTTTTAATCCCGGAGGAGATTCGGACGTTCGGGTGAGGTTGCAGACGAGTTGTTTATTGTATGGCTTTTAGTCTAGTAGGGTAAGGGCAGCTTGCAACTTTACTTCTCAATAGATAAGGAAGAAAATGAGTACTCTTATTTCGCACATTAATTCTTTGCCTATTGAACTTTTCTAATAATGATAGTTGTGATATTGCAAGCGCTTAAATATTTTGTAAAGGAATCGTAAATGCAAGATCAGTTATTTGAAAAATTAACAGCTACAATTGGGTTGACAGCTACAATTATCTTCGTAGTTTGTGATTAAGCAATACAATAATAACTAACAATTAAATGCTTCGTGTTAAGAATCCGTGAACTACTAATATGCAATAAGCAGTAATGCGTTTCGGTTTGAAGGGTGGGGTATATAGCCGTTGTAACTTTACTTGAGACTTTGAACTTATATATCAAGGTGGGAGGTGCATTTACGTTGTAGATGTATATGGGCTCCAGTAACCGCTTAACACCAGGTGGGCTGTGAGCTAGTCCACCCATATAAGCAATAAATAAAATAAAATAAAAATTATAAAAACTAATAAATGACTCGTAGTAAATTGTTTACTTACACAATTTTGGATTTAAATGTATTCAACATATTATAATAGCAAAAATAACAGAATGTACTATTTATTAAGGTCTTATATATTGAAAATTTTCATAGGTTTGCAATAAGTGTTTCTTTTAAATTTGAAATGCCATTGATTTGGCCAAAGTCAAAATAAATAATTTAAATAAATAATTTATAAACAGAAATTAGTTTACTGTTAGAATTAGTGTCAATAAATGACATTTTTGCGTTTTTAAACAAGCTACATCAGTCACATACCTGAACATTTTTATGACCATTTCAAACACAATTAAACTTCGTAAGTCCTCCATTTTGAACGCGTCCGTGCATTAGTTATCGTGACGATAGACTGAATAATAAAATTCATCAATTATACTGATAATAATCTAGTTTATCCAATATCGTGGGGGTTTTACGCTTTTATTGATTTAACCAAAGATTTATATGCAACATATTATGTCCTTACATAATATTAAATTGGCGTTTTGTACGGGAGGAACATAAAGTCACTTTTTTTTGTTAAATATATTTAACTAGTTAACCCGGCAGACTTCGTAGTGTCTCAATCAATAAATAAAAGACCTAAACATTGGTATAAAATAAACTTAAAACAAACAAAAGGAATCCGACGGACGGGGGACACATCAAAGGAAAAACAAAATTGTTATTTTTATTTAATTCCGAGCATTTTCATTTTTATCTACCTTTTAAACCTTCTCTGGACTTCCACAAATAATTCAAGACCAAAATTAGCCAAATCGGTCCAGCCGGTTCTCGAGTTTTAGCGAGACTAACGAACAGCAATTAATTTTTATATATGTAGATTAATTAAACAAAGTATGCACCGTTGTTATCTATGCACTTTTGCCATCTCTTAGGTAGTTCATTGATCCATTTACTAAAAAAACCATGGGGGCGATAATCAATAAACTATTTCAAGGCGGCTTGGACTGCCGCATCGGAGTTGAGATTTTTTTTCTTGTAAGGAGTTGTCCAAATTCCAAAAAAAATGGTCATCTGTTGAAGCAAGGTCCGGGGAGTACGGTGGATGTCGCAGACATTCCAATTGTAGCTCATCTAACTTAGTGATTGTTTGTTGTGCAGTGTGTGGTCTTGCGTTGTCGTGGAGCAGCAGTGGCCTAGAGTGATTGCCCAATCTCGGTTGTTTAGCAGCTAGTTCTTCATTCGTCGTCGAAGTCGTCGTGGCCTAAAGGATAAGATGTCCGGTGCATTCGTTGTTGCGATGCACCGGTGTTCGAATCCCGCAGGCGGGTACCAATTTTTCAAATGAAATACGTACTTAACAAATGTTCACGATTGACTTCCACGGTGAAAGAATAACATCGTGTTTTTTTTTTTTATTGCTTAGATGGGTGGACGAGCTCACAGCCCACCTGGTGTAAAGTGGTTACTGGAGCCCATTGACATCTACAACGTAAATGCGCCACCCACCTTGAGATATAAGTTCTAAGATCTCAGTATAGTTGCAACGGCTGCCCCACCCTTCAAACCGAAACGCATTACTGCTTCACGGCAGAAATAGGCAGGGTGGTGGTACCCACCCGCGCGGACTCACAAGAGATCCTACCACCAGTAATTACGCAAATTATAATTTTTGCGGGTTTTGATTTTTATTACACGATGTTATTCCTTCACCGTGGAAATCAATCGTGAACATTTGTTGAGTACGTATTTCATTAGAAAAATTGGTACCCGCCTGAGATTCGAACATCGGGTGCATCGCTCAACACGAATGCACCGGACGTCTTATCCCTTAGGCCACGACGACTTTGTGTAATAAAAATCAAACCCGCAAAATTATAATTTGCGTAATCACTGGTGGTAGGACCTCTTGTGAGTCCGCACGGGTAGGTACCACCGCCCTGCCTATTTCTGCCGTGATGCTAAGTGATTACCGTTCACTTAGCATCAGGTGGGCCGTATGCTCGTTTGCTAACAAGGTCAATAAAAAAAACTTTTGAGAACTGATACCTACTTTTTCCATATACGTTGACATATTATTATATACATGGACTTTTTTTTATTGCTAAGATGGGTGGACGAGCTCACAGCCCACCTGGTGTTAAGTAGTTGCTGGAGCCCATGGACATCTACAACATAAATGCGCCACCCATCTTGAATTGAATGTATAGATAGATATTAAACACAAAAATAAAAGAGCAAACAACCCAGTTCGTCAGGCGAATACTTACCTGAGGTGGGAACCGAACCCACGACTGTCGCAGCAGTCAGGAGCGCTAATGGAAATCAGAACTCTTTTATAGTCTTACTTCCCGACGACTCAATTTTAAGAGAATTTATTTAGACACCCCAAGAAGCTTGTTTCGCTTGGGCTCGTAGCGAAATGAGATTTCTCTACTCTAATCTCAGGTTTAATTTCCCAAAATATACGCGACATTGTAAAGGATTTCGTGTTTGTTGCTATCAAACTTTTGAACCTCTATTAAACAATTACGAATAATACTTTTTGTCACTTTCTTATAGCATGCGTTTATAACTCTAATAGCTCGTTATCAATCAAACAGTAAATGTTTACATGATTAAACAATTTTCTAATATTTCTCAGACTTGAATTATGAGGTTTATGAATAAAATAGGCCTTGATTATGACAAAAATATATATATCTAAATATTCTAACATTTGCTTTTAAAATATTTATTTCATTTTACAGATAATCTATCTTCATCAGAGTTTCAAGCAAAGTCACTCTCGATGATGCTTCTAAAATGTTTAATCCGTTCTTCAGTTTCAGTAATACTCTCCTTAATGTCCTTGTGCACTTCAGTATAGGCTTTGATAGACTGGTTGGTTTCTGTGAAGATGTTCTGTAGTATTTGTAGATGTAGTATCCTGGCAATGAGTTATGATTTCATTTTAATATGAAATAAACTAATGAATATTTACATAGGAATTCAGATATATGTAAAATTTGATTTGATCAATGCTGTTTTAATAAAACAAGATTAATGAGTTTCTTTCGCATTTCAAACACGGCTAAACATGGCATCTTTTATTTGCACAGCAGTTACACAATAGCACAAGTAACAAGATGGCATGTTGACATATTAGTGCCTCTTGTGCAAGCTCACAAATAAGTTCTAACATGAATAATTTGACCTTGTTTTCACTGCACAATGTTATTCCTAATCACAGAACAACTACTTACTATTGCTCTGTTACACCCCAAGGATTTGAGCCACAGCATAGTAACATCACTAGTACTTTTTTTTATTGCCTTTGTAGGCAGACTAGCATATGGCCCACCTGATAGTGAGTGGTTACCGTCGCCCATGGACTACAGCAATGCCAGGGACAGAGCCAAGCCGCTGCCTACTACCACTACTACTACTACCACCATATCTTACCGATCATGCCACAGATGCTTTGCCAAGTTCATTTTGGGGCTTCTTTAGCATTGTCTTTTAAATAACATTTAAAAAACTCACTTAGACTTCAATTCCAGTACCCTAGTCTTCAGAGTCAATAGTTCACTGGAATCATCATTGAACTTGGACACTTCTAAAAGCCTATGGTTGAGCCACTCCATCATCAGTTCTACTTTTTCGTTCTCCTGATCGTTAAGCTTGTTTAGTTTAGTGTCTATACTCTCTTTCAATGCTTTGATTTGTTCTTTTTTACTTTCATTTGCTGTAAATTAGAAATTGGTGATTTTGATTGGTGAAAACAAGCAGTACTCCTGTGAGGCAAAACTTATGCTTTCTAAAGCAGCAGTCTTTGTCTAGAGGTGAAGCATCAATTCAATCTGTTGAGGACCTTTTTTTACTTGGCTTTGCCCTCCACACAACTCTGATATTGAGCTTCTACCCGAATAACAGTTTCAGAAGGTTGCAAGAACACACTGAATTGCTGACCTATAACAATTTGGTGCTATTTAACCATTAGAGTGCAAGCCTGTGTCTTCAATGGCTGAACTCATTTAAATTAAATTCAACTCATTTAGAGCCAAGGCCCAGCGTCATCCATAAAATGTATCTTTGATCATTTCCCCTCCATTATGCTCCCAGAGAGACTCTAATTGCTGATATATTATACATGTCCAGTGCTGTCATGCCTTTGATATTTAGGATAAAACGTATGGGTAGGGCTTTGTGGAATGTCACAGTTAATAGTCATGGTGTTGGAACAGTAATCAACAATGACGATTGTGATGCTCCATCCAGCCAAAAGACTAGTAATCTACTTGCAGATTCCCTTGGATATTCTGAAAGCTGGTTACTTTTACAGAAGTCTTTTTTACTAAACTACATCTAAGACCTTTTGAGATATCAAGGCTAACAACAAGAGTTTCCACCTTGCTCTCCAAGACTTCAACAAGCTCGATATTAAGGTATACAAGAAATTGCATGCAAAGCAACCATAATGGAAATAATATTGTTATTCACAGATCAACTGTTTATCCTCAAGATACTCATGGAGTTGCATATTTATAATATGCTATAGTTTGCTGAAAAACAAGGAAATTATTGTGATAGCCCTGTAACTCAACTAACTCAAGTCTGAACATTTACTTTGTAGACTTGGGCTATATTCCACAAAGAACCCTGTTGGTTTCCTAAGAGATGCGATATGCATGGGCAGTTATGAGGGGTCGGGGGGGGGGGGGAGTATTCAGGGATCTGTTATCAATACTCACTCACCCAGCTTATGGATATTGAAGAACGAGCTTCCACCTGACCGCACGCTATACGAGTATACAATTTAGGCTGGTAGGCAGCGGCTTGGCTCTGCCCCTGGCATTGCGGACGTCCACGAGCGACGGTGACCACTTACCATCAGGTGGGCCGTATGCTCGTCTGCCTATAAAGGTAAAAAAAATAATATTAATTCCTAGATTAAATTAAAAAAAATTATCTTACATGTGTGTCTAGATAGTTTCAGTTGTTCCAGTTGCGTGACTAACACGGGTAATTTGTTCTGTATCTTCTGTAAAAACACTTCATTTAGTTCAATTTGTTCCTCAAATGTTAGTTCAGTTGATATATGTTTTAGAACACCTGAAATTATGTTTTTCAAATAATATTTTTTGTCCTTATTTCTGTAGTAGTAGCTGACTTTCTCCCTTCATTAATAATAAAATCTTCGCTTTATATCAGAGCTTATTAAGTGATTCTATTCTTGTTAGTAAAAAAAAAAAACAATAGTGTAATATTTATACTATATGAAGAGGTGAACTACTGTTTGATTTAAGCAACATTTTGCTTAATATGTCACATTTATCTTTGTAGTTAAAGGTCCATTTTATTTGGTATCAACAATTCGATGTTTTTAATTGAACTTCAACTAAGTTTACCCCAAGTAGCTGAATAAGTATTTTTGTTATAGTGTATTTTTGAAAATTTAAAACTTTAAATGGCTCTTGTGTAAAGTTGCAACAAAATGGTGCATAAACCAAATAGGCTTTCATACCTCGAAATATACAAAAAAAACAATTTGTTTGACAATTCAATAAACAGAAAACGAAAGATTGCAAATATTGTTGAATAAGTTGCCGTTTATAATTTTTTTTATTCATATTGAATTATTTTGGATCTATATTTTACGCGCAGTCATTTTTTTGTAACTGATTCACATTGTGGTGTGTAGGGGCTTCGGCAATCATATTTAAAAACATTTGGCCTTAAATTCGTTTATCTATGAATACAGTAAAAAAACTACCCAGTAAAGTAGATGTATTTTCGTCTGCCGTGCTCATTTTGTGAAGACTAGAATACTTCTCGAGATTACATTCTTGTATTATTTTGGTGATTTTGGATTTAATTTTAGTTGATAAAATTTGTTCAAAATACACTTCTTTGATCATATCTAAGAGAAAGTTTTCTTTAATAGAATTTTTCTCTGCTGAATATTCTGAGTTCGTCGTTATTTCCATCTTGTTCTTTTGTTTTATTGCTAAAACTTGAATATATATTAAATATTAAATAACATGCAAATTATATGATGATACATGAGTAATAAACTTCTTTTAGAAATTATTTAACGAAAGAGAAAATATTTCTAATAAAAACATAATATTTTACCTACGTTAAAAACTTTTGAACTGTTTTGTTTGAACCAAATTCAAAAACTTCAAAACGAACAAAGATTTTTTTTTGTACAATTTTTCCTCATTAAGAAAGGCAAAGGGAATCTAAGCCCATACAGCCTCGAACATAGATAATACAGAATACCTATTTAAGAGAACGAAGTGGGTACCTAAAACCATATGACCATTAGCAACTCAACTTTTTAGCCCATCGTGATTGATCTTTAATAAAGATTGGTCACATCTCAAAGGGCTTCAGAAGTGTTTTCGTAGAATTTTGTAAATTTTGTTACATTAAAAAAGTTTGAATTTAATTTGCAACACTAAAATGTTGAATGGTTCATAAGTAGAATAAAAAAGAAACATAATAGCTGGTAATAATAACAAATAAAACAATTCGTGAAAAATCATCATTCCATTTCTGTCAAATCAGTGTTTTTATTATTATATGACATGTTTTAATTGTTATTGTAAAATTTGATTTGAGGTCCGATTTCACTTAGGTGAAATTATCAGAGTTATATCTATTATCTATGTATGTAAGGCTTTAAAGCCTTATTGCATCTGGTTAAATTTAGTCGACTGAAATAGTGGGACGACGAAGTAGGACTTGTCGTGTGTGTAAAAGGATGGCCCCAGTATTGTCTAGACAACAAAAAATTAGTCTTGGTGTAGCCCTCGCTGTCGGCTCAATATAAACAAAAAAACAAAAAGAAGAATATGGGTAAAGAAATATGTATTTATTGCTGTGCGGAAAGTTAGCAAATATGAAGATTATGAATGATTTAGAACCAGACTTCAGATTTCAGAAATTATCTACGAATGGATTCGAGATCGGTTGACTTAATATTAAACCTTGTGACACCGTTTCTTCAAAAGTAGGATACTATCCTACGAGATATTAAAAGTTCAAAAGAAAGATTGGTTAAAACATTAATAATGATTTCTTGCACCAGGAAATTCGTATCAAGATTTAAAGTTTAGTTCTTTAATATCCCAACCCCTGCTGACAAATAGTATCCCTGAAACATGTCAGGCTATTTATAAATGTCTGGCATATTAAATAAGGGTGACAGAAATAAATACTTTTTATTCGGAAGTAAAAAACAAACTAAAACGTCTACGCACGGAAGGCTATGGGACGACTGAAATCATTATATGTATAAGTAAATAAATGCGGTTACACCTTTCCAAATGCATTTTTAATTAGGCTTTTAATTTAGTCAGTCAGAAACCATCCTTGCTACTGAATTTAGTAGGCTAGCTTACTGAATTCTAGCTTACGCTTCATTGAAATCAGTAGCGGCTGAATTTAGTCGACTAAATTTAGCCAGGTGTAATAAGCCTTTTACAGCAAACAGCACTCTTCTTCTCTTGAAACTACGATTTGAAATGATGTCTGTAATTTTAGTGTTTAGATCACGTTGGCATTCAGGTTATTGTAAAGTGACGGATGTTTTTGCTTGTTATACTAGCACTTTCAATAAATTAACTATGTTTTAAATTGAGTAATAAATCAAAACTAATAAATATTGTTACAAGCCGAGCATCCAAAAACACTATTTTATCATTTTGACATTTTTACAAACAAAATGCAGAAGTTACAAAAATACTATTTTATATTAATTATCAACTACATACTATATTCACTTCAGCTTCACCTAGAATAGTTTCGTTACATGTGATTTTCAGCCCTCAAGAGTTAAATTATCCTTTGTCTGCTCTTCTTAGCTTTTACATTCATCTTTGTTTTTTTACCCTCAACAACGGTTCGTTTACACACAATACAAAACGTGAAACGTGAAAACAAACTCTTGCCTGGATATAGCTTTTTTAAATCTCCAAAACGCTAATTAAACATTCAATACTTTTTCCGCCGTTAGAGTGAGATGATTTAAAGCATATATACAAGAATGGTAGATCTAAAGTAGGCTAAAAAGTAGAGAATCCAATGGCAATAAGCAATAACCATTTAAAAAAAAAGTTGTGCTGAATGCTATTTGTATTTTAAAAATGCTTTTGTGGAAATAAAACTATGATTTAGGAAACATCTATTATGTACACCCAAGAAATGATTAGATCTGATTTAAAAATAGCGTTTTGTTAAGGATGTCTCTGTCTTATAATCACAAAAAATCTACGGAGATCGATACTTGTTTCAATAATTATTATTCTTCTGAATCTCATAAAAACGGTGATAATATGGATAAAAATAAAGGAAATAAAACTTCTGCTGAATCTCAAGGCACATGCTACTGGTATGTAAATGTATTTCAAATCGTAATGAAAAAAAACCTCGGTGATAACCTCTTGTTGTTTTGGCGGCAAGATCCGTCCAACAAAAAAAAGTGTTTATCTTTTAATGAACACAAAACAATGGTTAAAGATTTTTTGTTCAATTGTAGTATGTATGCCTATGCTGAATATACACATTTTTCTTAATAATGTACTTCAATAGTATTGATAATAAATGAATTTTGACACGCATTTGTTTCCAGCGGTAAAGATCGTAATCTGAATATAGCTGAGTTATTATGTGCATCATGCAATAGATGGTTTCACGAATCCTGTATCGGTTATCAACTTGGCAAGCTGGTACCTTTCATGACAAATTATCTCTTTATTTGTAAGAACTGCTCTCCTACTGGTTTGGAAACATTCAAAAAAAATCAAGCACGTAAGTTAATATTCAATAAAATTTAAAATTTTCAAATTGCATTGCTTTAAAATTTCAAAATGCAAATTGCATTGTGTCTTACATTCTGTATTTCTCTAATACAGAATGTTAAGACACAATGCCGAAACAAAAATGATAGGTATGATAAAAAAGACCAATTGTTCCACATTAAGTGGCCTACCTACAGTCAGTACAAGATCACTCATTGTGGCGGATGAGTTTTAACAAGCTCATAAGCTATTGTCTAATAGTGTTCATCTTTTCAATTATAATTTTTTTTATTCAAGTGAATGAATACAATGTCCATTTGTTTTAGCCCTTTGGTATAGCTTTGTGTTTTAAATTCAATAGCTGATTCAGTTGAATGTCCTCTCAGCCTTTCCTGATATATCTGAAGTTTTATGCATAATAATATCCTTCTGTAATTTTCTTCAATATAGATAAAAGTCAGTGTAAGAACAAATTTATAAAACTGCACAAAACTTACAGTTGGCTTTACATTCTACATCATTAACTGATTTTCCCATTTTGGGATTAAAATTTCTGAGACTTTCTAAACGCCAGATAATATTGGAGTAACCATATTTTTCTCCATACAGCATTCCCGCAAATGTGTCTAACTGCAATTGCTAATCTTCAACAAGATAGTGTGAAAAATGGTAGCAATAGACGTCTGTTCAGCAAAGACCGAGAGATCATACCATACATTGACCAGTATTGGGAAGCTATGACCACAATGCCCAGAAGGTAATGTAAATTGAAAAGTACATTTATTTATTGCTTATGGTCGAAAGTTCATAAAGATTTATATCATTTAGGTATGTTATAATACTTAACAAGTTTATTATATTAACTGGTTGACCTTCTAGTGCCTCAATCGATAAATAAATGACCTAAACTTTTGTATAAAATAAACTTGAAACAATCAAAAGGAATTCGTCCGACGGGGGGGACATCAAAGGAAAAACAAAATTGGTATTTTTATTTTTATTCCGAGCATTTTCATATTTATATACCTGTTAAACCTTCTCTGGACTTCCGCAAATAATTCAAGACCAAAATTAGCCAAATCGGTCCAGCCGTTCTCGAGTTTTAGCGAGACGAATGAACAGCAATTCATTTCTTTATATATAGAATAACTGGAGTATTTAGAGTAAGGCAGTCAAAATGAGGAAGATGCTCTCATAGACATTGAAGTATTACTAGTACTTTTTTGTAATGTTATTCTGTCATATTCTATCTATCTATCTCTTAGGTTTATGTCATATTCAATGTATATATGTCAAATACAAGAAATTGTCACTTTTGACACAAGTGATCAAAGGTGTTTTTTGTTGAAGTATGTCTTTTACTGATTTTTGTTAATTTACTCATAATAATAATGCAGAAATAATGCAAAGGATATTGTGCCATAGATGTGTAAACAAAATCATGTGTGTTGGGTGTATGTGTATGGTGCATATGTGACTAATAAGATGAATTATGACTTATAATGTAACTTGTTGATGTATGACAAGCTGAGTGAGCTGATGAGTACTAAATATCTAATGTTTGTTATCAGGGTGACCCAGTCGTGGTATGCTACAGTACAGAGAGCTCTAATCAAGGATATCCAGGTTTTGTTCACATATGAAGAAGACTCGTCTGATGGTCCCATGTTTGGGCTCTGCAACGCAGAACTGACAATTATTAAACCTAACTACGAAGCCATGATCAAGCATGGTCAGCTCAAAGTCACAGATATGGGTATAGCTACAAGTAAGTTAGATTCTGAAACTATAATTTTTCAGTTAACTACTAATCAGTTTACATAATTGCTCAATAGATGGCGGGCTACTGACTTCCTGAACATCGGATTCAGTTAATGACAGTACGTCACCCGGCTCCATGTGAACGTTGTGCTAATACCCTCGCACGTTATTATTTCTTGACTTGCTTAGAGAATAAAGCCGCCGGCATTGTCTAGTTTTATGTATAACATCACAGTGACACTTATCTGGATTGAATGTGTCTCACAATACAGTAGTTGTAGCAGTTTGAAACATGTTGCTATGGCAACAAACAATGTCATCAGACGTGTCTTCAAATGTAGCTTGAGGATAGTTCTTTGCCTCACTTAGATGGTGGTAACTGAAAGACATGGATTGGGAATGTGTTTAGTGTGATTAGTGCGCGCTTTTTAACGTTCTCGATATCGAAAAAGTTAACTCAGATTTTTATGCAGTTGAAACGTTTGCCTACGTTTGCCGTTAGGGGCGCTGCATACACTAAGCGCATTGAAGAGCATTGGGTGTATCCGTCAGGTTTGAGCCCTGTGAGCTCACCTACTAGTTAAGGTTATGCTGAAATAGCCTCTCAAGGCTCTCAGCTTAGGTAGGAAAAAGAGGGTGTATGCCACATATGGAAACACTTTCCTAGTTGATGCTGTTTGCATATTAAAAATGTTTGGGAGAGAGCTCAAGCTTGCTTAGCTGCGAATGTCTAGTTGAAATGATAACTGTGTTTGTAATATATTTTACAGTAAAAGCACATTAATCTTTTTTATTATTATTGTATAGTTGGGTGGACGAGCTCACAGCCCACCTGGTGTTAAGTGGTTACTGGAGCCCATAGACATCCACAACGTAAATGTCGCCACTCACCTTCAGATATGAGTTCTAAGGTCTCAGTAACAACGGCTGCCCCACCCTTCAAACCAAAACCGCATTACTGCTTCACGGCAGAAATAGGCAGGGTGGTGGTACCTACCCGCGCGGACTCACAAGAGGTTCTACCATCCACATCGCGGGACATATGGTTCGTAAATACTCCGCGAATACGGAAACTATGAATATGGTATCGTAATTTACGTATGATATTGGATTATAGGGGATACGTTCCTAGGTGACATCATTTAACAACATACTTTAGGCATAATTGTAATAAGGTCTATTTTACTTTTTTATTAGTCTATTTAATGACGTTTACGAGGGATATTCAGTTGGATAACTAACTACATACTCTAACGTATTGGAATCCTTTTTATCAACGTATATGTCGGCGTTAAGCCAGGATTTACACACATAAGTTCTTTTACAATGAAAATACAATACAATTCTATAAAACTTTAACATTACTTGTTTACAACAAAAAGCCACGCCTGAGTTATTCAGTGGTTTTTACACAATTAGCCATTTTGTGTTGGTTATAGCAACTACAACTTCTTTTATACAAACAAATGTAATTACTGCGAAACAATTCACAAAACATAGCTTAATATTCAAAATACATATTTTAGTGATTTTACATGACTCACATTTAATTTATTTTACATGAATTACTTTTAAGTAATATTAACTAACATTGTTATTATCCAGCCTAATAATAGATGGCGCCAACAACATCATTGCATAACAATTACAATACTTAATTAAATTATTAGTACTGTTAATTATAATATAAATTATTATTAATATTTATGCTTTATTCATATTTAATCATTTATACAGTTATTTGTGTTTTTAAACAATAATATAAACATTAAACATATTCTGAACATTTTCACATCAAAACAGTGTCTGCTAATTATTAAATATGGTAGAATAACAGCTTAAGCTAATAATAAATAAATATTAACATATAATAAACTAAACTATATATTATTATGTTAATTATTGCCAACAGTGGCGTTTGCGCCCATATATATGTACCGATTAGATCGGCGAATAAATAAATATTTAGCCGCGAAAGTAGGAATAGGATCGCATTTTTTTAATATCCGCGAATACATATAATATCGTTGTCTTTGCAACATTTATTTTTTATTTTTTACCAGTTTCATTATCTGTCTTTTAAAGTAAGATAAAATTGTGTATTAATTTTGTGTTAATAGTCGTCAAAACATAGGTAAACTAAAAAAAAAAAAAACTAAAACTAAACTTCACTCTTTTGACAGTATTTATGAGAAAAATACTGGTGATACCAAATGATTCCGCGTATCGGACTCAATTTCGAATATTTTTGGAAATTGTACACTTTTAATGCGAAAAGACGATATGTAGTGAAAACGGGAATGAAGGAAGCCCGAACTAGGAGCTTGTACTCTATTCAAAATGAAATAGCGTTTAATTATTATTATTATTTTGTTCCTTCCTAAGCTGATAGCCTTGAGAGGCTATATCAGCGTCGCCTTAACTAGTAGGTGAGCTCACGGGGCTCAAACCCTGATGACGTTGCTAACACAAACCCTAGCAAGAGCCGTGCTTCGCAGAATCTACCACTGGATCGGAAACGCGACCCACTGAGAAGATCCGGCGAGAAACTCAGTGGGCTAACGTTTAACCTAAAATGTCTCGTCTTTATATTAGTTTATTAAAACATCTAAAATATTGAAACGTAAACAAACAGCTAAAATCAAATTAGAAAGTAATTGCTTGAACACAATTCAAAAGCACATTTAATTTAAAGTGTCATTCATTGGAACAAACAATGTTATTGAATACAAAGATGACGTTGCGAGAGCTAAAGATGCATACGTATAAAATTAACATTTTTAAAGATGAATCGTATGTCCATTTCTTCGCTATAAATAAAAATGAAATCCTGTTCGTTGGTAATCCGATCATTTCAAAACCATTGGATAAATTTGCCTATTTTTTATCTTAGAAACTTCGTAACAGTCCAAACAAGGTACTTATGGTACTAATGGAAATGGACTGGACAACATTTCTCACCTTTAGAATTATAGAGACCCATTTCGAAATTTTTGGATTTCGACTTTAATTAAAAAATGGACGACGCTTTTCAGCGACACTTAATCAAATGACCAAAAGTGGCTTATAAAGGGAAACTTATCCTCCTTCTTATCACTCCGTCCCCTTCCTCTACTTCTTTTCGGTTTGAAAACTTTATTTGATGTTTTCCAAAAAAAAAAGTGTGTGTGTCCGCTCCGACGCACGACTGGAGTTTACTGGATATAAAAAATTAAACGAAACAATACGAGAAATAGTTCTATATTACGACAACACGATACACTACAGATTATTAACAAATTAACGAGACACAAAACAAACGACTAACAAATATATGAAAATACAATAATGAGAGAAACGCGCGATCAGTACGAGGCTTTGTGGCGGACTGCCGGCGCAGCAGCCCGGCGTCACCTGCGATAACGCATTTCGTGTGACATGCGCAATCAGGCGCATAACGCATTTCGTGTGACATGCTAGTACGATTTTGGTCCCCATAATTTTCATACCCCGGGCCTATATATGTAAATCGATTCTAAAGGAGTAAACTCCAAAAACTCATTTTTTGGATTGTGTGTCTATAATTCTAAACATGCGATGTGTCCAGTCAGCGAGTTCAAAATAAATAGGCACAAACAAAGCAGTTGTGCGTCGTTAACTCTTCCACCGTTTGTCAACCGATTTTCCTTTTTTTAACTATTTAGATACTGACTAATAAATAGACTTAGTAAATTAACTGATAGAACTTTTTGGTAAGTTGTGGTAAGTTTGGGTAAGTTGGTAGAGTTCTTAGGTGAATATGTCCTTAATGCGACGTACTTATGACTTCCACGATAAAATAATAAATGTGGTGTAGTAATAAAAGTACGCTACATTATAAAAGTTAAAAACAAACATGTAAGTAGTAAAATGCTTCGATCACCCAAATAAAATAAAAATAAAGCTTAAAATATGTAACATGTTATTTAGTTTCTTAAAATATAACATTATAAAAAAAACTATATTTCTGGAATTTCATATAAAATAAAATAAAAATATATTTTCGTAAATCATTAGTTACACCCCTTGTGTACTCGAGCCGTCTTCATTACGAGAGCGGTCTAGTTCAGTGACGTGTACAATTGGAACGCGGCCAATTCTGAAATATCGATACCGCACTCGGGCGCGAAACAACACCACCTCAATCGCAACGTGGTCGAGGTCTAGACGTTCGCGGCGACCCGCGCCTCTGTGTGCGTGCGTGCGTGCGTACACGGCGCACACGTGCACGCGCTCAGTTCGAACGTTTGTTGCATTAGTGTGTCGTACGTGTCGATGAGTAACACACAACGAACGGCTCACAAGGATTTTTTAATATTGATTATACGTTGAAAATTACTGCACCTTGAACTTATTATGGCCGGTAAGCGAGTTTGTTTAGTATTCCCTGAGGTATCCGCGTGGCCCCGATCGGATTGAAATTTAAAATTAAATCTAGAGTTTCTCATTTTTGTTTCATTATTCGCGATGCATCGAAGACTAGCGTTTCCGCGAACACCGCCAAATACGGTAAAACGAATGTAATTATCGGGAGCCTTAACCCGCAATAAAAGTATATTATTAGTATCTTTTAACGTATGTCTATATAAATTATTGTTGTTTGAAATAAATTACGGTAAATATTGTATTCTGTGTCTCAATTTATTATTTAGAAGCGTAATACTGACCTCGAAGCGTACGATATGTCTTATCAGCGTTTACAAAATATTTGTCGGGCTCGATTCGTGTGTAGAATGTCCGAAGCGACTTCGAAGCGGTAAATGTAATTTGATATTACGCATTTATGATCGTTGAATTGTATAAAATCTACAAGGTCGAATTTACAATACATGGAACTACATGACAATCGATATACATTTGATATTCAATATTATTATACTTTTTTTTTTTCAAATATAGAAAGCTGTCCTTTTTTGTTTTTTGGTTAATTTAAGTAGCACACATCTGCAATGTGTGCGTTAGTTTGAATTGCGATATAAAGAGATATAATTTAAGAAATTAAAAGCATGACCTCAAAAAGCATTAGTCAATTGACAGCATACCGCGAATGCATCGCCTTTTAGGCATGAGAACCGCAATATAATTGTCAAAGGCTCCGCTAATGTGATTGGAGCATTTTGTTGTTTATACATATCGGTGTTAATTCATAACAGAACTATAAGGTAACGTGTCTGTAGTGGAATGATCAGTGTTGCAATTGTTCAATTTGCCTGAGCTGTCACGTGGTGTGTTAGGTAATAACCCTTTGGTCGGGCGATTATGTCACAGACAGGGCATGCGGAGGCTGATAAAGTTAAAGCATAGGTTTTTATTTATTTATTCTATTACTGTTTCCTTCCCCAAACATTAGCACGAAAGGGATAGCTTCATCTCGGTCTAAAAATACCTATGAAAAAAACAGAAACAAACACTTTGTTTTGTTTGTTTGTCTAAAAGTAGAGCAATTTCATTTTAGAGATCTCCCTGTTTTTTGACTGTGATTCTTTACAGTAATCTGTTTGCTTAAAAAAATCCGGAAAATCCGGTTTGCTTAAAAATCCGGAAAATTATAATAAAAGTCTCGGTAAATAATATAAAACAAACAACAGACAGTAATGATTACTCCACAATGCGAATGAGTATGCGTTCGGTGTGCTCAGTGCGAGTTTTCTATCGTTCTCGATATCGTAGAAGTTAACTCAAATTTGTATTCAGTTGGAACAGCGCCCCTAGCGGCAAACGTAAGCAAACGTTCCAACTCCATGCAAATTTGAGTTGACTTTTACGCTATCGAGAAAGATAAAAGATTCGCACTAAGCACGCAGTTGTCACGTGTGTCCGTAAAGCTAAAATAACCAAATTAGTACTGGTGACTCCGCAATAAAATATGTATGTATGTATGTTTGTAATATATTTATTCATAAAAAGTTACACTTACATTCAAAACATGCCCCGCAAAACTGCTTACGCAGTTTGACTGCAGGTAACTCGCTTTATACAAACATAGCGTATAAACCATTCAACTAGCTTATACTATAATAACAAAATTAATTTACGTAAATGGTTACAACGTATTTAACAAATGTTTTTTTAATAAGCTTTTAAATTTAGCAAGTATAGGCTCACGTCTTATGTCCTCGGGTAAACTGTTGAGTAAGTATGGAACACGTTTTTTTAACGTTCTATCTCCATAGTAATTTTGTACCATGGGTATTTCAAATTTTCCTTTGGACATTGACCTTGTGCCAGTTACTTCTCACACGTTTGAGGCATCGTCTAATGAGCTTGTTAATTAATTAGTTGTAGCTCATATTCAATTAATCGTGAACGTATTTGAGAATGTATTCTTTTATTTGTATTGTTATTATTACAGAAAATGAGCACGGTGGTAACGCATTGTTGCTATGCTCGTTTTCTCTATAGTCATGTTCTACGGTAAATACATATTTTTGCGAAATTTTACTAATCAATACGAAAAAAGTAATAGACATCTTGTAACAGACATCAGGACGTTTATTATCTAGTATTTGTAAACTATCGAAACGTCGGAGGTAATAGGACTTTACGAAAGTTAGAAGATGTCTGGATATTGATCTGTCCTCGGTGCTTTTATGTACCTCAAGCACCGGTTATCATTCTGGTCGAACCCGTCGCTAGCGACGAAGGGCTCGACGAGTAAATTAACCCTCAGACACAGCCCACTGAGTTTCTCGCCGAATCTTCTCAGTGGGTCGCGTTTCCGATCCGGTGGTAGATTCTGCGAAGCATGGCTCTTGCTAGGGTTCGTGTTAGCAACAGTCCCCGAGCCCTGTGAGCTCACCTACTAGTTAAGGCGACGCTGATATAGCCTCTCAAGGCTATCAGCTTAGGTAGGAAAAAAAAAGATCTGTCCGTGATAAATTTGATGTAAAAATTTGTTGGTAAAATAATGAGGATTGAAGTAAATAAATATTGTCGTAGTTCCACTAGCCGGCAACGTGAAGGGCAGGCAAGGTAAGCGCAGGCCCGCGGTCGGCAGCGCGGCCGAGACCGGGGCTCCCATCGGCAAGAAAGGCCGCAACGCCGATGTCACCGCTCTGAAGCTGCCCTCGCACGGCTACCCCACCGAGCATCCCTTCAACAAAGACGGTTACAGATACATCTTGGCGGAACCAGACCCGCACGCGCCCTTCAGACAGGTGAGGAAAACGAATAGTGATCTAAATGTTTTTGGCTAGTTTTAACAATGAGTGCATAATAGCTAGTGTTTTTGTCTGCAGATTCTTTAGATATAATTTATACTGGTGGTAGGACCACTTGTGAGTCTGCGCGGGTAGGTACTACAACCTCGCCTATTTCTGCCGTGAAGCAGTAATGCGTTTCGGTTTGAAGGGTGGGGCAGCCGTTGTAACTATACTTTTTAGAGATTTCAAGGTGGGTGGCGCATTTACGTTGTGGATGTCTATGGGCTCCAGAAACCACTTAACACCAGGTGGGCTGTGAGTTCGTCCACCCATCTAAGCAATAAAAAAAAAAAAACATCCAAAGTTAGGCAGTTGAGATTTGTTATTAGTTTTATAGATATGAGTGTGTGAGTGTCACTCTGAAGGGTAGTCGACAGTTGCACGTAGTACGTTTGCACTTGTCAGCAGAGGCGAATTATCCGTAAGGTAAACTAGGTACGTACCTAGGGGCGGGTAGTTACAAGCGGCGCGCGAGCTCAGAATTTTTAAATAAATAACGAAAATAACATATCGACGATTAAGAAGTAAACGCATGAACTAAATGTCTTGGTCTACTAAAGTCTAGAGTTTGATGATACAACGTCATCGTAATTGTAATTGTAAAAACAACTAGCTAAAATTTATAGTATTATTATGGTCATTTATGGCCGGTACAGGGGCGCCAATAAAGTGATCGCCTAGGGCGCTCTGGACCTTTAATCTGCCACTGCTTGTCAGTAAGTGTGAGTGCGGGGTCTTCAGGAGTTCGACGAGAGCAACGAGTGGAGCGGCAAGCCGATCCCGGGCTGGCTGTACCGGCCGCTGTGCCCGGGCGGCGTGCTGCTGGCGCTGCACGACCGCGCGCCGCAGCTGCGCGTGGCCGAGGACCGGCTGGCCGTCACGGGCGACCGCGGCTACTGCACGGTGCGCGCCACGCACGGTCAGCATCATCCACTCACACGCGCTTTACTTTTTAATATGTGTTTTAAGTCTTTTAGAAATAGGTTCGTCTTTCGTGTACTGGTGGTAGGACCTCTTGTGAGTCCGCGCGGGTAGGTACCACCGCTCCGCCTATTTCTGCCGTGAAGCAGTAATGCATTTCGGTTCGAAGGGTGGGGCAGCCGTTGTAACTATACTGAGACCTTTTACTTATATCTCAAGATGGGTGGCGGCATTTACGTTGTGCATGTTTATGGGCTTCAGTAACCCCTTGAAACCAGGTGAGCCGTGAGATCGTCCATCCACATAAGCAATTAAAAAAAATGGGTACTAGATATTCCGGCGCCTTAATAACAGTGTGCTTAGTGTGAATTTTTTAACGTTCTCGATCGCGTAAAAGCTATGTAACTTAAATTTGTATGGAGTTGGAACAGCGCCCCTAGCGGCAAACGAAGGGAAGGAGTAACACAGAAATCGACATAATTACTTCAGAGCGCCACGTGGGCACCGGTGATCTACATGGTAGTCAATGTAGTAAGGGAGCCATAGAGCCATTTGGCTACGGAACCCTAAAAACAAATCTTTCGATTTCGTATAAGGTATTGATGTTTGAGTACCGTAGGTTGGGGGGAATCGGGACCCTTTCCAAATCCAACACAAATTTTCAATGATTTTTCTTAGGGATTAAAATGGTTCCGGGGGCTTACATTTTTATATACGATGCGTTATTATAAATAGTTCATTAAAAAATGTACATAAGACTAGCTTGAACCGATTCACCTTAGCTTTGGTGTGAATCAGGCTACGTATGGGGACAATAGAGTTTTTCTATAGGGCTGGCACTATTTAGTTTATTTATTAATTACCTAAATTAGGTACCTACCTAAGGTACCTAACTTTAGGTAATTAAATTTTAATATCTTTACTGACTTACAAAACTTACATGACTAAATTAAAGTATTTAATATTCTTAAACACTAAATTAAAGTTATTTTCAGTTCAACAAAGTTAAATCTAACAACTCAACAAATGTATTGAGACATCCCAGATTTGTCCCTATTCTACCTCTAGTCCCTGTTCTTTTTTTTTTGTTTAGAAGGGTGGACAAGCTCACAGCCCACCTGGTGTTAAGTGGTTACTGGAGCCCATAGACATTTACAACGTAAATGCGCAACCCACCTTGAGATATAAGTTTTAAGGTCTCAGTATAGTTACAACGGCTGCCCCACCCTTCAAACCGAGACGCATTACTGCTTCACGGTAGAAATAGGCAGGGTGGTGGTACCTACCCGCCCGGACTCATAAGAGGTCCTACCACCAGTAATTACGCAAATTATAATTTTGCGGGTTTGATTTTTATTACACGATGTTATTCCTTCACCTTCAATCACCGAAGTCAATCGTGAACAATTGCTAAGTACGTATTTCATTAAAAAAATCGGGGTCTACCAGCGGGATTCGAACGCTGTTGCGTCGCTAGATACGAATGCACCGGACGTCTTATCCTTTAGGCCACGACGACTACATTCCCGCCCAATGTACTGTACGCGACTTGTAAAGTAAGATCTCATCGTATTTAGGGACCGTATTATTATTTGGTATGTTTGCCCAGCTGTGCGGCCACTGCGCCGTCAGTATGTGTCCGCAGTAGTCCGCACATGTTCACATCCCAGTATCTATCGCAGCCTTGGCACGTACATACAAAAAACCCATAAACATAAAAATTTTGCAATACTCCATACGGGTGTCTGTATTATTTTTTAACAATATCTATGTAACGTTTCCAGACACAATATTAATTAGATTATTCCATGTGCTCACGATGTATTAAGTTTCGTACTCCAATATTAAGGTAATAAAAGTATTCTTTCAGAAAATATAAATATAACATTAACTGAATATAATAGGGCCCAATAAGGAGGTTGCCGGTTGAGTATTTTTTTGAGCGGTGAGGTCTAATCGGCGGATTGTCACACTGGCTGGGGCTGTGGTGGGAGTTGAACCCTAACTTAGCAAATCGTTCGTTGCCATTCAATCCAAACGTGCGGTCCCCACCCCGGAGACGAACTAGGAAAGAGTAGGGGCGTGGGACACCGCTGGCACGTGTAGCCATGGTAGTCCCACGGTCTTGTAAGCAGTGTCACATGCATCTATTATAATTAAAACAACTTTTACGGTTTTCTTTTTGTTTTTCTTAAATTCAAATACTCGCTAAAGGAAATCAATGAACTTCACGCCAATCCCACCTTTAATAGAGAAGATATCTAGTGCTTATCGAATATTTGGGATCCTCTTGTGGTGAACATGAAAACACGTCAAATTAATTGTTCGTTTTATGTGAAATGAAATGTACAAGCCTAGAAATATATAACTGAAACTAGACGTTAGTTAGAACAATATTCAAATATCGTCAAATAACAACGCAGTTGTCTGTGACAACTAAAATTGTATAGTGTTAGAAACTTTGAAAATAATATAATGATAATAGAAAAGCGAGAATAAACTGCGAAAGTAGTTTTTGCGAATAACTCGCAGAAACTTAACCTTGCTGCCTTTTTCTTAAGGGTTTTATGACCTGGTAACCTAAGACTAAATAAGACCTTTAGGTCAAGTCTTATTTTAATTTATATTCTTATTGTTATGAAAAATGATAATATGGAGTGAAATGAAATGAAATGAAGATGATTAATTTGAGACATTAATAAACTGAGATGAAATGAAATGGTGTCGGGTGCAGGCGTGTCGCGCGGCAGCTGGTACTGGGAGGCGTGCGTGGAGGAGCTGCCGGAGGGCGCGGGGGTGCGCGCGGGGTGGGGCCGCCGCGTGGCCAACCTGCAGGCGCCGCTCGGCTACGACAAGTTCGGCTACTCGTGGCGGAGTCGCAAGGGGACCAGGTACAATCGAACACAAAAATCGTTTGCGTTACGGACATATAAAAATAATATCTCATACTATAACCCTATGGTAAGAATGGTCAGGCAGTATAATGATTTCGCTAAATGTCACGGTAACCTTGATATCTTTGAACCTAGACTCAGGGGATTTGTCAAATGTATGAAGAATATCCTATTTCACAATGGCTAGTTATATTTTTTTTAAATTCAATTGTGTTTTCAATAGCCAGAGCTATGCACATTAATATGGTTTTGCTGAGTGCACATACTATTTAGATTGCAATCCAAATTAGATCTAGGTAGTACTTGTACGATTTAGCCAATATGTACTGTAATGATTGTAATTTGTTTTGTCTCCTCGAAACGTGACTTCTAAGGGCTCAGTTTTTGCAGTAAAACAGCTGCCTCACCCTTCAAGCCGAACTGCATTACTTCTTCTCGGCAGAAATAGGCAGGGTGTGGGTACCTACCCGTGCGGACTCACGAGACGTTCTGCCATCAGGTTTGCAAATGCTAGTGAACTGTGCAGGTTCCACGAGTCCCGAGGCAAGCACTACAGCGGCGCGTACGGCGAGGGCGACACGCTGGGCTTCCTCATCGTGCTGCCGGACTGCGCCTCCACCAAGTTCACGCCCAACACCTACAAGGACCGGGTGAGGCTGTCATCTCGCACACTCGTAGGGACCTCACAACTCAGCTGAATATAATATTTAATCAAATTTTTTTTTTCCAAAACTAAACTGAATAATCCTTTTTGTGTCCTGATAAGAGAATTCTTAGAATTTTTACAAATGGTGTCATAGTATTGCACCATTTTAGAATTGTGATGCGTTGCGCTAACTTTTGTAATAACATGCCATAGTGCATTTTATACATTTTTTTTACAAAGTAGCATGTCAAAAATTGATTAAAAATTAAAATATTCTAAAATTTCAAGAAAATGTATTGGTTATTTAGTTTTTATATTAATAACTACGAATCTTTTGGTCCCATTTGGAACCGCAATTAATAGTCATGTTACTTAGGTAGCTAATACAAAAAAAAAATGGGGATATGTTCACATTTGTAACCACAGTAATCAAATCATATGGTGTAGGGTATCAAATTACAATATTTTTCAAAAAACTCAACAAGTTGAAGTAACTTTATTTTTTTATTATTTTTCCATGGGTAGTTATTGACCCGACCATACACAGGTACTGGCTTATCGTTGAAATTTGGGACACGTTGTATAAGTTCAGGCTTGTAGATCGCGGGAACTCCGACGGACCCGCGCGCGGCCACTTACTACTTGCTCTGCTCCCATTATGCTGCAAAAAGTATTTAAGAGCATTTTATGTTTTCTCGCCAGCCTCTAGTCAAATTCAAGAGCCACCTGTACTACGAGGACAAGGACAACATCCAGGAGTGCCTCAACAACCTGAAGCAGCTCCCCGGCAGCAAGATCATATTCTTCAAGAACGGCGAGTGCCAGGGCGAGGCCTTCACCGACATCTACCGCGGCTGCTACTACCCCGCCGTCTCCCTGCACCGCACCGCCACCCTCAGCGTCAACTTCGGGCCCAGCTTCAAGTACCAGCCCTCCACGCACTACCCCTACAGACCTGTGAGATATACCGCTGAATCATAGCCAATCTATTGAAGGAGTGGACACTTAATCTATAGTACATACAGTACAGTATAGTAGTAACAGTACAGTATAGTAGTAACAGTATAGTATAGTATAGTAGTAACAGTACAATACAGTAGTAACAGTACAGTACAGTATAGTAGTAACAGTACAGTACAGTAGTAATTCAGTGACGACCTTTCAATTCACTTTTTTAGTTCAGATGTGAGTGACTGAGCTGCCCGCTTACTAGGTGTCAACTGGTTACTGGAGTCCATAAACATATTGAGTCTCTACATCGGGCAAGGATTAATAAGACATATGTTCAGTTAAGTGATTAAAATGTATTCGGATTACAACCTAAGATGGTATCGATAGCAGGCTATCGACAGACTGACAATCCTGAGACTGATATAACATCACTGCAATATAATTATCAGTAACACATACATATTAATAGATGCTGTGGGAACATTTGTGGTCCCTACAAACATATCAATTTGAATTGGATGTAAAAAATAAAGTACAAATTATGTGTTCACCTAAATCGTGAGATAAAAATACATACCTAGTTATGGTTTTTCGTTACAGATGTCAGAAAAAGCGGAAGAAGCAATATGTGAACAAACGATGGCCGACATGCTGTATCTGACCGAGAACGAGGGCAAGCTGCGCCTGGACAACTTCAACATTTGATACAACTAACGCCGCTGAGGCGAAATTGTTTTGCATTTAATCTTGTTTAACTTAAGAATTAAACGGCGCTCTAGAATTGTCCTACATACGACACAAAAGTGTGCTCAACTATTATAGTAGACAGCGGCTCGCCCCTGGTGCTATTGATGTCCAAGAGCAACAGCGACCACTTACCTTCAAGCTTATAAGGGGATCTTATGAGCGGATACTTGTGCATCTCGTCAGTCTGTATACTCATCATGGTAATATAGATAGATCACCTCTCTGTCTATCAGCCTTCACTGCGGAGTGCTGCAAGGTAGCCTTAGTAGTGAAATCAAGGTGCAGAAGGCATCCATGTTGAAGTACAATTTGTGTGTTGTTAATTATTGTCTATAAAAACGATACAGGATACGAGTGAAAGCTCACCTTGCAACGCGTGCGAATAGGCATGATGACTAATTTTCAAAATCTATTCTATGATATTCAGAAGTGTCTATTAAATCAAAAATATATCATATTTCTGTGGAAAATAAAGGTTTTCATGAAATAAAATGAAATTAAAATTTAAAGTTTCTATTTCGCGCTAAAACGCTGTTCAGTGTCATGGCGTCTGTCATTACGTCACGGCTCAGTAAACTTCAGTATATACCTACGTCAATAGTAAACATTAGATGCTTGTATAATAAATCATTTTGCATAATAAATATGAATTCAAAAGTGTTCATGTGGTGTGTGGTTCCTCAGTGCAATAATAAATTTATAAAAACTCCGAACAACTTAATTTGTTTACGTCCCAAATAACAAAACAATGAGAAATAAATGGTTGATTCTTGTACACGACCCGGTCTGTATGGCTGTTTCCGAGTCGTGTAATAATATTTTTTGCTGTCTGTTTGTGCGCTGGTAGAAGACGGCTGTTTCTTTCGATGGGTATCGGCTTCTGTAGCGAGGTTTCACAGGTAATTGTCTGGTTCACTGGTAGCTGATTCACTGGTGGTTTTCTGATAACTGTACTATTGGAGAACTGCTGGTAACTGTTTCTGTCTTGCTGATGTTTCTTTGTCGGAGAGCTTCTGAGAACTGTTTCTGTCTTGATGATCTGCTGAGAACTGTTTCTTGATGTTTCTATGTCGGAGATTCGCTGAGAACTGTTTCTGTGTTGATGGTCTGTTGAGAACTGTTTCTGTCGAAGATCCACTGAGAACTGTTTCTGTATTGATGATCTGCTGAGAACTGTTTCTTTCTTGATGTTTCTATGTCGGAGATCCGCTGAGAACTGTTTGTTTCTATGATGTTTCTATGTCGGAGATCCGCTGAGAACTGTTTTTGCCTATAAATGGCCATCCTTTTATATTTATTTCAGTACCCCATCTCGCGACGCGCTATCGACGCGTCACTTTCGGAGGGTCCCTTGATCTGTATGTTACCGTAGTGAAAGCGCTCCACGAATTGTTCCTATTGGTCTATTCACATTCTCTGATCTGATACACTAACATATTGCATATTAAATAATTTAAGATTATACATTTTTGTTACATAATTACTTATTAACTATATTATTTCTATTTGTTTGATAAAATCCTATTTCGTCCTGCACAATTCTCTTGCACAACGAGATCCAACAAGTTTAAGTCTAAAAATTTCAATTTATTTCTGTGAAGATCATTTTGATGTAAGTTTGTACATATTTCGTAAATTCTACAATGATGTGTGACCTTAATTGAGGTCTAAAATTTCATAAGTTCAATATTTTTTGAGATTACAGTTTATCTCTTGAATAACCGGTAATCTTAAGCAAATCAGCTGGTCTGTACATACATATGTTTATGTAAAATAGTTTTTGTTCAATAGATGTGCATTGAATTCTTATAATAATAGATTTTCACAAATTGTAATAAAGTTAAGTATTTTGCATAGAATTTAAGACTAACATACCAATGTTTAATCATGAACGTAATATTATATAGCGATCGTCGGGCCCTTCGGATTGGTTCGTATGACAGTGTCGCGTCAAAAATAGGCGGGGTGGTGGTACCTACTCCAGAAGGCCTACTGTATGCTTTATCACTGGTTAGCATTTAGATAAATGTTAGTTTTCTAAAATAGTATATTATTTTCTATAAATGCTTAGCAGCTGATTGTATAAGTGTAGTTACAAAAATGGTATTTTTCAAAACTATTTTTAGGGATATAGTGTAGCTTTTATATTGTCACAGAAGGCAAATTCTGATTTCTGATTGAAGCTCTGGCTTGTTGTATGAAGTAGTTTTATTTCATAGACAACAACTATACAAAGAAAATAACTAATGAATGAAAATAAATTCTACATTTACAAATACATCAAATTTGGAATGATTTATTATACATAGTCACAGTTCTTCCACCTCCTGGGAGTTTTCTTATATGCCATCTGATTTTTAGACAGAGGCTCCACATAAAAATTTCAGTAAATATAGCGTAGGTGAAAAACCAAATATAATTACCGATTATAATTCATTTTGAGTTAATTTGTTCAGATCACAAACTGTAACAAAACAATATTAAGATCTTTCTTCCATGTCAAATCTGTGTTATGTGTCTCTTCAGTGTTATCGACCTTACTGTTATGGGAAGGATATTGTGGAGTCTGGTCATTGATTTATATTGCATAATTTCAAATATGTTTAGTAATTTAGAAACCTGATAATTATTTTGTGCATTGTAAAAGGGATATAATAAATTAGAAAATACATTTTGTAAATTAAACTATGTTTATAATAAACATTCAAGCAGACATCAGTAACCAGACTGTGATGTTTAACTGCATCTGGATATTTGGAATTTTACAGGACTAGATCAAATAAATAAAAAATGTAACTAAGGATTTTATTTTATTTTAATAACACAACAATGAATAATAATCAATAATTATAAATAACCTTTTTAAATCATAGTAGTAACAACCATCTTTACACCACGCAATACAATTTACACCACACACAACCACAGATTTTTTCTGTTGTCTTAGTCAATAACTAGACAATTGGTCTAGGCTTGATCAACTATGTGACATCAAAAGCATTGATGACTTATAGTTTATTTACCAAATCCTCCTCTACAGTTGGGACTGTTCTCAACCAGTTTATCACTTTCCTCCCATTGTTTAGGTGTTTTTGCTACTATTGATAGTGCATGTACACCATTTTGAAGTTCTTCTGCCAGTAGTTCATTGACTAAACGATGTCTCTGGAATTAGTTTTTAAATAATATATTTGTTGAATTTGAATATAAAAATGCATCCACTGATATGCCATGAGTAAGACAACCAGTTTACTTATATGAAGTGCCGTAATTTTCTTGGAGATTAAACCCTATAGATAAATCGAAACTGTATGTAGGCAGTGTCGTTTGCATTGTGATTTTGATAAGTTTTAAAACAATGTTAGTAGGCCTTTCAGATTTATAAGAAGTTAAAATTCATTTAGTTTGAGGTCTGATACTGGCATGATACTACAAATATATTAAATTAATAATTTAATTTTTTTGTTAACTCAAATGGTAGGAAAAAAAGGAACATTTCTGCTAGTATTAAGGGCAAAGTCAGACAACTCACTTTTATAAGAGGTAAACCATCAAATTTTTCTGAAACAACTACTACTTTGAAGTGTGTTTCAGCTCCTTTCGGTACATTGTGCATGTAGGATTCATTTATCACCTGGACATGCTTTGATTCTAAAATTGTTAATAATTTATTTCTTATTGTACTTTCGACTATTCCTGATGCGGATGACATGTTTCTGATTGTTCCTGGAATGTATTAGTGAACCACAAAAGTTACAGTGAATTAAGAAAATCAGTTTCCTCAAATCTATTAGCAGCGTATTTTAGTGTAGTGGAGACGTGTCTTATATAGTTTAAAGTTGTTATATTGAGAATGGAATTGACAGAATTTGTTAAAAAGCTTTATCACATTAACAAGATAAGCTTGTAGTACATATTTATGGGTTAAAACGACAATATTCGGACAGTTGATTTACTGACTATAATCAACCGCTTGATGGAAATCTCTCCCTTGGTCTTTTCCACTTACGTTTGTTCTTAGGTGTTTTTGTCTATCAGATACTTTTGGTCTTGTTTTAACGCCTTCATAAATTATATACTTTTTTGCTGCCACAGTAACCCGAATTGGATGCTAGTTAGCGACAGGGTGACGTATTAATTTAAAATAAAAGGTTTATTTGGTACATATTATAATATTTAATATCGAGTACTTTTATATAAAGAGCATACAAGAAGCGGCACTTACGGTGTTGAAAAAATCTCAACATAGATATAAAACGATACGATTTTAAGAATAAAATTTATTAGTTACGTATGTATGTACCTATGTGTTTTATAAACTTTTTCTTCTTTTACAAATGTTTTTGAAATGTTTCTGGTTTTGGCACTTTTGACAGTAATTGTAGTTCCATTTTTCCAAATGAAACGGCGAAGATATCACATCATACAGCCAAATCTTTTGTATATGTTTTATGAAATGATACGGTGTGAAAAATGAAATGAATAAAATAAATTCTCAGTACAGTAGTGGCTTTTTCAAATACCTTAACGGATTTTTTGGAAGAGTGAGAAGCCACGTCCAGCAACTTTGTTTCATTTTCCCACAATTGAGCACTTTCACAGATGCAAAATAGTTAATATAACCCAAGTTATTTCGTTACATTTTCACACAACTACAATCTTCTCGTTCACGCCTTTAAGTTTGTTTTTGACAATTGCGTTTTTTACAGAGTACCTTTGTTCCCCTATTCGCTGGTAGCATAAGAGGCAAATCCAGTTACATTGAGGACTTTTTGGCGGGAACGCGTAGAGTGAAGTTGTGTGATTTGTTTTATTTTGTCTATTTAGTGTTTCTTCAGGATTAAATGTGTAATAACGGTGGTTTATTAACTGTTTAGTATCTGTGAAAGTGCACAAATGTGGGAAAATGAAACAAAGCCGCTGAACGTAACTTCTCGGGATCCTCCAAAAAGTCCCAGCAAATGACAGATAATGAATATTATCTCGTCTCATCTCGTCTCCTTTTTCATTTCATTTCATAATATTATTTTTCACATAAAAAAGTTTTCATTAAAATTAAAATAAGACTTGATCTAAAGGTCTTAGTTACCAGGTCATAAAATCCCTTAAAAAAAACCAGCTACGCCCTGACGGGTGCTTGAGGGTCCTAAAATCACCAAGAACGAATCCGGGAGATCCGACAAGACATGTTTCGGTTGACAGCGGCTTTGCGTTGCTCCGTCGCGGTCGGATAAGTTTTTTTTATTTCTTTAGATGGGTGGACGATCTTACAGCCCACCTGGTGTTTAGTGGTTACCGGAGCTCATAGACATCTACAATGTAAATGTCGCCACCGACCTTGAGATATGAGTGCTAAGGGCTTAGTATAGTTACAATGGCTGCCCCGCCCTTCATACCGAAACGCATTAAGTACCTCTTCTCGGCAGAAATAGGCGGGGTGGTGACTCACAAGAGGTTCTACCACCAATAATTACACAAATTATAATTTTGCGGGTTTTGATTTTTATTACACGATGTTATTCCTTCAAGTGGAACTCAATCGTGAACATTTGTTAAGTACGTATTTCCTTAGAAAAATTGGTACCCGCTTGCGGGACTCGAATACCGGTGCATCGCTAGATACGAATACACCGGACGTCTTATCCGTTAGGCCACGATGACTTCATAGTCAGAGTACCTACCAAGAGATGCTTAATGTTAGTATGATGATACGGTTCGACTAGTTTCTTTATTTCCCTACCTATTCGCTGGTAGCCTAGGAGTATAGATAATATGTTATAGTATAGATAATATGCTTAAAAGCGGTATTCCAGCTACGCATGGACGGGTAGGTGAGTTCATCCTGAGAGAATTTGCTTACACTAGCTCCAAACAGAGCAAAGCTTCGCAGAATCTACCACCGTTCTAATAGTAATCTATATTATGTTTTCGCTTGAATAACAGAGGTCAGTGTGAGAAACATGTGCAAACACGGCTAAATATTTGTTAATAATCACATGAATATCTTAAATAATCAAGAATAATGTTACAATGTTTTTGCGCATGACCTTTTTATTGCATAGGTTAAAGAATTCACCGCTCACCGACTGTTAAGTGTGTGTAATGTATTTCTTAAAGTTTGTCCCGCACTAATAGTCGAGATGCCTTCATCTTTAAAGGAGAAATAGTCAAAATCGTGGTTTTTACCACAAGGGTTCAATTGAGTGGTGGCATTCGCGTTGTGAATTCTGTGTGCTCCAGTAAAGAATGTGAGCATCTCAAGCCACGTAGAGCAGCGTGATACCCTTTGCTATGCCCGGGGGTAGCATTCAGACAAATAACTATAAAGCATCACGAGGCATCTTTTAAAACAATTTGGTAACCTGCATTCCTCCAAAAGCTTAGGGAGCTCTCTACCCATTTTTTTACTAAAGTGGACTTAATATCATGTGGCGAATTCAAATTGAGACACAAAATTTACTGGATTTACACAGAACGAAGGAACCGAAATCAATTTGTTTGAAAATTGTTTTTTACGAAGACAAAAGAAGTTTATAAACTCTATAGATCCTTACTGTCTAAAGATCTATAGATCCTAAAAAATTGCATCTTTTACAAATTATTATTTTGTTTTAACTTGCCAAGTCTGTATATTGTTTAGATCTGATTTTGCAAGCTAATTTAGAACCATTTTTATTTATCCGTAAATTTTCAATGACGAAGCCATTAATTACGTTTAGTACGACTATTAAGCGATTATGCTCAAGACAAAGGAAAGTTTTGTATAGATACGTGGGTATATGTTTAAACACCAGTGTGCTTAGTGCGAGTTTTTTAACGTTCTCGATAGCGTAAAAGTTAACTCTTGTATGCAGTTGGAACAGCACCCCTAGCGGCAAACGTAGGCAAACGTTCCAACTCCATACAAATATTAGTTAACTTTTACGCTATCGAGACCGTTAAAAAACTCGCACTAAGCACACTGGTTTCAAAATTCACCATGACATGGTTGCTAGGCCTAGGGTTGAGTCTTGGTTGTAAATTCTTCAACAGGTAGAAGACATATATGAAATGTTGCATATGCACTCAATTAAAACTCATCCAAAACATCATCATTAAAAGCTTGTTTTTAAAAGCGTTTGCTACCATAAATATCTCCTTGTAGATACTTATTTCAATTGTATAATATTATATTAGATGCTTGTGTTACTTCAATAGCAATACGCAATGCCTTTTGATGGACAATTTTGCAACTTAAAAGAAATTCAATATCTTCTTCTCGTCCAATCGTTAAATTTTATAGAAAAAAAGTAAAAGTAATGGCATTGTGTCTTTCCAGAAAAAATACCATAAACCAGCCGTTTTGTCAAAATCGGTTCGGTGTCTGTTCTGTTGAAATATCGCCCAATGACAAATAGTATCAGTTCTTTTTCACTTACACCTCATTTATATCGAATTTATCGCTTAGGGATACCGTAGGAAAAAATCTGTTAAATTTCATAACTTTAATACAGCAATAAAAAAACCTAACCTTTCTAACCTTCTAGGGATAATATTCCTGATGAAGTCGACGTGGCCCAAGGGATAGGACGTCCGGTGCATTCGTGTTGAGCGATGCACCGGTGTTCGAATCCCAAGCGGGTACCAATTTTTCGAATGAAATACGTACTTAACAAATGTTCACGATTGACTTCCACGGTGAAGGAATAACATCGTGTAATAAAAATCAAACCCGCAAAATTATAATTTGCGTAATTACTGGTGGTAGGACCTCTTGTGAGTTCGCACGGGTGGGTACCACCACCCTGCCTATTTCTGCCGTGAAGCAGTAATGCGTTTCGGTTTGAAGGGTGGGGTAGCCGTTGTAACTATACTGAGACCTTAGAACTTATATCCCAAGGTGGGTGGCGCATTTACGTTGTAGATGTCTATGGGCTCCAGTAACCACTTAACACCAGGTGGGCTGTGAGCTCGTCCACCCATCTAAGCAATAAAAAAAAAAAACCCTTTTTTTAATTTGTTTGCTCGTCAACTGAATTTAAGATGGATTTTATAGTTTTAAATATATTATTATGTTTGAAGTTAACAGAATGCTTAGAAAATGTAGACTACGAATTTAAAAACCTATTCTATTTCAGTTAGAAGTTATTTTTAATTGATGTAAATAGCTACGAATTTTACGCTTTTTTTTAAGTCAAGCAACACAATTTCTTTTGTTCCTTTATTCATGGTTGATTGAAATGTACCTAGATATTGGTTTTCTGATTGTGCGTACATACCTTCGTGACTTATTTATCGTAAAATCTTTGGAAACAAACGTAATGGCTTTATTTATGTTTGTAGTTGACAAATTGTGGATTCCGTTGTTTTATTAGTAGACATAGGGACGGGCAAAGGATTATACAATATTACATGATGTTAGTTCATCTGGCCATTATTAAGAAAACATTCAAAACTACTATAATCTAATAGGTATATGCCTTGGGTGATGCGACAGATGATGTCTGGGTTCACATACTAAGGCAAACAAACGTCCGTGATAAACAAAGTTGACTAAAAATAAATAATAGCTTAAAAAAAACTAAAAAAATATGCTTTTATAGAAAATCCAACTAAAAATAGAAAATAAATGGTAAAATTTCAATTAAAAATAGTGTAAGAAAAAATGATTTTATTGTAGAAAAAGCGTGGTAGTTTCTCTTCTTGGTCTTGACGCATACACACCGGGTCTCAGGAAAACAAAAAATCGCTAATCCTGATTATCCTAGTAAGGATAACGGATCAAACTGTTTAAAAATATTTAACTGTCATCGGTCCTGAATAAGTATGACAAATTTCGAGTTAATCCGACGTTTTGAAGGGTATCAAAATCATGTTCAAAGATTCCGTTACATTCTAACATATATACTAACATACGTATGAAGCTAATAAAAGCTAATAATTTTTTTTCGCTTCAATATCAATCAAGTCAATAATAACTTTAAAAAGTAGCACCACTTCGACACCTTGCTATTAGAACGCCAACTTTTAAAGTTCAATTAAGAAGTATAAACAAGGTCTTCAGGTAGTGCATTAGAGGGCAGACAACTGACAGTAAGTTGCGTGCGGATAACGTTCGATCCAGTTGCTGAACAATTCCGACACGCGATTGACAATCACGTAGGGGCAGCACCACATTCACGAGCGTCGCGGGTCAAGTCGAGAACAAAACGCGAATTATAAATTGGAAACGGATTCTAGAAGCCGTTGCTTTGAGATTTGTCTGTTTTTGGCTCGCGAAAAATAGTGCCGAGGAAACGTGAATTGAATATACTGAACTGCACGTGTGAATTCTGGGGACAGTTCGGACCATAAATCGCTCTCCGATCCGTAAAGATAACCTTATTGCAACTGTTGTTTTTTTTGCTTAGATGGGTGGACGAGCTCACAGCCCACCTGGTTGGTGTTAAGTGGTTACTGGAGCCCATAGACATCTACGACGCAAATGCGCCACCCACCTTGAGATATAAGTTCTAAGGTCTCAGTATAGTTACAAAGGGCTGCCCCACCCTTCAAACCGAAACGCATTACTGCTTCACGGCCGAAATAGGCAGGGTGGTGGTACCTACCCGTGCGGACTCACAAGAGGTCCTACCACCAGGTTAATTCTGATTGCAGCTTACTTGATTGGTAGAAACCATAAAAACTCAAGCTGATATTTAATAATATTATAATTTAAGTAAATGTTATAAAATTAATTTGGAACACCACTCACTCTACAAAATAAATGTAATGTTCTTATTAGCTATCTGGGCGGTTAAAGTACCTAGTTGTCGCAAATTATTTTATGTATATACAAGTCTGTCGCTTAATATAATTATTTTATGAGGGATTCTATACCTGCCAATAAAATAAAAATCATCTTAAAATCGGTTCAGTTGCTTCAGAATTTAGTTTTGACAAACCAACAGGCGGACGACAGACGGAAAAGCATGTACATATTTGTTTTTTTCTAGTGCAAACAACCATAATAAGCTTAAATAAGTCTTCACTTTGAAGTCACAAGCAGAAAGATGAATTTAATTTATACTTTAATATTATATTTGATTGGTAGATAAGAAACAAACGTTGCACAACGAAAGCCCATAGATTTGATTGTCTCTTGTATTATAGGTGCCGTAAAATCATACGAAGTATTTTTTTTACAAAAACACTTACTCCGAGCGGAAATACAGCCGCAGTGTTTATATTACATACCTACAAATAAGCTAAACAAAAACTTTCAAGTAGAGTTTTCCTTTCTGTTTGTCAACCTAATTTCTTTTTCTTTGTTTAGAAGCTCCATACTAGAGCTTTAGTGTTATCAATAAATAAAATGGAAAATCGTTTTTTTCGCCGTAACCTAATCTTAAAAATTTTTTTTTTGCGGCTTTAATTTTTTGTTCCACTTTGTTTATTCCTTAGCCGTAGGAGTCAAATGTGAACATTTGGTAAGTACATATTTCATTACAAAAATTGATACTAGCCGGCGGGATTCGAACAACGGCCCAGTCGCATCAATGCACACGGCGTCTTATCCCTTAGGCCACGACGACTTCAGACTACAAGTAATCGTCATTCCGATAGAGGCACCCGTCACGTGCGGACGTGCTCATCGTCCACTCGATCGCCCGGTCTTTGTCCGCCCGGCTTTTGTTAGCCCGGCCATTGTTCGCGCGGCCTGTGTTCGTGATACATCTGCCGACCAAGTGTGTTTCCTGGAAGCTTTTATTTGTTTTGTTTTAGTTATTTTTGTGTTCGTGGGACATTTGCCGACAAAGTGTTTTCCTGCAAGTATTTATTTGTTTTGTTTCTTTTTGTAATTTCTGTTTTGTTGTGCTTTTCCTTTGTCCTGTAGTAATCGCGCCGCATTGCCACCTGTGTTCAATAGAACCGCTCAGGTCCGAGAAGTTGGGGCCTCGCCGCAAGGCGAGTGTTTTCAAGACCCGGGGCCGCCCCACCTGGGTACTCAGCGATTATGGACGCTGTATTCGCGGAATTCCTCCGACTTCGCCACCCACAGCTCGCCTCAGAGTTTCTGGCCTTCAAGGCCAATCACACTGCGAGCCCTCTCGAGGACTCCGCCGCGCTCGCTGCTCCTGCGTCGCCTGTACCTGCGTGCAGAGCTTCTGCATTGAGCACCGCAGCCTCTGTCGTGCCTGCCGCTCCCGTGTCGCCTATACTGGCGAGAAAAGCTGCTGCGTCGTCCGCCGTGACCATCGTTTCAGCTGAGCGATCATCCGCGGCCTCCGTCGCGCCCTCTAAAACACCTACACTTGCTCGTAGGTCGCCTGCACCCGCCTCCTCGTGCTCCGACTCTGACTCGGACATGGAGGTCGACCTCGCCCCCGCCTCATCGACGGATGGATTCACCCT